>CAUYSK010093128.1:0-19739 GCA_963575035.1 Avahi laniger
TCTGAGCCTTAGTTTCCTAATTTATAAAATATTGTGATTAAGAATAATACCAATATTAATATAATATTAATTAATGATACCACCTACCTCAAAGGGCTCTTATGAAGCTTAAATAAGCTGATCCCTATAACACACTTAAACATAGGTAACACAGGTACAGGTACTATGTACTCGGCACATAGTAAGCATCATTATTATTAAAGTGAATGCTAAAATAAATGCTTGCATATTATGCTAATAGTATAGAAGAAGGGCACTTAGACCAAGTAAGGCCTGAGGGAAGGGTTCCTGGAGAGAGGATGCCTGTGCCGGGTCTAAATCCTGGTCTGCTACTTAATTGCTCTTTGACCTTGGCCAAATTACTTAAACTTTGCACACCATTTGCTAAAACTGAGATATGTTGTCAGTGGTCAATACGATAAGCTAATGTTTGCAAAATTAAATGCACTAATATATGAGGATTAGATGAACAAATATGCCAGGGCATGACATTAATGACAATAAATATTTCCTCTTGGATCTGGTAGAAAAATTAATGAATTAGTCTTGCATTCAACTTTTGCTCGTGTCCATTTTTCCAATTAAACAATTTTAATTTAGAAACAGTTGTACAGAAATATTCATTCAGATCACAAGAAAACTACCTGGAACAATGTTAAGTGACATCGCTGGCTTAGCACAATCCTCCTGGTCTTTCTCAATCCCATAGAAATGCACTGGCACATCTGTGTCCACTTTCGAGGCACACTGTGCCGACCTGACAGTGCAGGTAAGTGTTACACAACACCTTGACTTCCATTAGGCAGAACTCATTGTCCCCTCATCTGTATCACTTCATACATTCCTCATTTCACCTCACGCAGATTCCACTAGAGTATATTGCATTATACTTACAGTACATTTATACCTCACTTTATAAAAAAAAGAACTTATGGCAACTGGTTATATACCTAGTATTTCTCTCTCCAAATCGTGAGTTTCTTGAAGAACTGTGTCATAGCCACAGTATCTGGATGGAAGCTGGCACATAATACATTGACTGTCCATGTTTGGTGAAATGCTCTGAGTAGGATTTGAAGTGTGCTGTTATAAGCAAATGAATTTAATATAAAGTTGGGGAGACTGTATAGGAATTAATGTGAAAGTTATAGACTCAGCCTGATCCTCTCCTTTGGCAGATGAGAAAACCAAAGTCTAGAAAAGTTGAGTGATTTGCTCAAAGTTATCTAGCTAGTTAATGTCCAGAACCGAGACTAGAATCTCAAACTCCCATCAACCAATCCAGAGGCCAATCCACTATACTGACCTGCTTTTTAGACCTCAGTGATTTGGTGTCTATCTCCATTACTGCTCTGAAGCTGCTAATTATTGGTCACTAATCACTTTTGTGTTGCTAAATTCAGTCAATGCTTTCCAGCCCTTGATATACTTGACCTATTTGTGGTCTCTGACTCTGCTGACCCCTCTGTATCTTGCCTTTCTTTCCTACCTTGGCTTCAGAGCTTGTCAATTACCTGGTTCTTCTTTTCTCTCTAGCCATTCTTCTCAGACTTCTTTGTGGGCTTTTGACCATCAGCCACCTCCTCTTAGAGTTAGTGCTCCTTGGGGGCCCTATCCTCAGTCCCCTCTATTATTTCTTCTATATTTTCTCCCTGATCGATCCCATCCATGCCTAGAGCTTAAATTGCCAATTACAGGTTAATGTCCTCCAAAATTATATTAACTCAACTTCTCTCCTCATTCATAAACTTGTATAATTTAACAGTTTATTGGACATTTCGCTCCGGATATGGAGGTTCCCTCTATCAGGTCACAGTCACATTGCTATAGTTTCTGAGGGGGCCTAATAAATTGGACCCTTATTTTTCAGGTAAAGGAGAGAGAAGCAGGAAACCAACTATTATTATCTTTGTTACTGACAGTATTAGTTTCCTACAGCTGGTGCAACAAATTATCACAAACTTAATGGCTTAAAACCATACAAATGTATTATAGTGCTAAAGGTCAGAAGTCCTAAAATTTTTGTTTGTTTGTTTGAGACAGAGTCTCCCTCTGTTGCCCAGGCTAGACTGCCGTGGCATCAGCCTAGCTCACAGCAACTTCAAACTCCTGGGCTCAAGCGATCCTCCTGCCTCAGCCTCCCAAGTGGCTGGCACTACAGGCACGCATCACCATACCCAGCTAATTTTTTTATATATATATATTTTTAGTTGTCTAGATAATTTCTTTCTATTTTTAGTAGAGATGGGGTCTTGCTCTTGCTCAGGCTGGTCTCGAACTCCTGAGCTCAAACGATCCACCTGCCTTGGACTCCCTGAGTGCTGGGATTACAGGCGTGAGCCACCTTGCCCGGCCAGAAGTCCTAAAAATTAAGGTGTTGTCAGGGCTGTGTTCCTTCTAAGGGGACTAGGGAAGAATCCATTTCCTTGCTTTTTCCAGCTTCTGCAGGCTGCCTGCATTCCTTGGGTCCACCTTCAAGGCTGACAGCATAGCACCTTCAAATCTCTCTCTCTGACCTCTGCTTCCATCATCACATCTCCTCTGACTTTGACCCTTCTACCTCCAGACCAGCCTGGATTGTTTAATCCAGGATAATCTCCCAGACCCATAACTTAATCATATCTGCAAATACCTTTTGTCGTATAATATAACATACTCATAGGTTCTGGAGATTAGGATGTGGACATCTTGGGGAAGGGGCATGATTCTGCATAACACAACTGACAAAGTTGATACTGGATATTACCTGTGGACAAAGAGCTTCCTAATGTCAAACTCTGAAATTTAATAGGTTTCCTTGCTTTGTAGCCCTGGACTAGGCACCCTCACCCCTACCCAGAGGCCCTGCTCTGGGAAAAGGAGAGGGGAACACTACAACAGTTCCCTTTTGTGGGCATAGGGAGTCTGGCTTATCCACAGGTGTCTAAGTTACTAGATAGCGGTGGTGACGTTCCTTAGGAGGGTGACCAGATTGTGGGGTATGATGAAGAGTTCAAATATGGCTTCAAAATGGGTCTCCCTGCCCCAAGACTTGCTCTTCCTATCCATTTTCACTTCCTACTTTTACTAACGAAGCATCGTTTGCCTGGAATTAAGTCCTTCCCAACTAGTCTCCCCCAATCCCGGCACCCAGACCCTCCAGCTTGCCCCAGTGCCAAGTGTCACTGACTCTCCACCATCAGCCAGGGTCAGGCCAGCACCCAGATCTCTAGGACTCCAAAGTCCATGCTCTTAACTGCTCTTGTTCGACTGCCTTGTCTTACGAGAAAGCTATATTAAAGTCGAATGGGCTTTATACCTTACAAAGTACCTTTGCGTACATTATTTAATTTTAGCCTCGCAGCTCTCCAACGTAGCCAGCACAGGTATGACGATGCCCATTTATACAATGAGAAAACTGAGAACCGGGGATTCAAGGCTCGGTTCCGGTTCACCACACTCTACTGCTACAGTTGAGTGTCACTCAGCAGCCTCGACATCAACCGCGCACCCAGTCCTTCTGGTCCCCTTGGAGAACCTTCCTGCACTTCGCAGAACTTGCCGATCAGGTCTGCGCCAGTCTGGACGAGGCCACTGCTGCCTCCACTACAGGGGCCCAGAACCGTCCCCATCCGCAGTGACGCGCGCCGGTGACGCCATACAGTGACGTTGTGGTGACGCGACTTACCCTGAGCCAGGTGCCGTAGGGCAGCCACACCCTGGGGCCCCCTGCTCTGGAGGAGCAGTAGGTCGGGAGGATGGGGAAAAGCCACAGAACCCGCCTGAGGCAACCTCCGGGCCCTAAATCCCGGAATCCCAACCCCGGGACCCCGCCGGCCGGCGGTCGGCCGGTTGCTAAGTGACGCCAGCGCGCAAACGCGCGTGCGCGGCCACGGCGGTGTGCGTGAAAGCGGATGCGCGCCGCGGCAGCGGCGGCGAGGACGGCAGCGACGGCAGCGGCCGAGGGGGCGTTGGCTACGAGCCGGGTGCGGAGCAGGCGGAAGAGGCGTCTGTGCCGGCGGCCGGGTCGCAGAGGAACATCGTCGGGGTGAGTGGCCCGGGCCTCGCGGGGGAGGTGGGGCCTGGACGCACCTGCTGCGCGGGCCCGGGGCGCGGAGATGCGCGCCCCTACCGTCTCCCCGCGCGCCGCTCCACGCCCCTCTGCCGCCTTTCCGGGGGCGGGGAAGGCGCGGCGACGGGGGCTCAGCAGGGCCAGTTCCTGGGCCCGGCGCTCTGGGAAGCCTTAGCGAGGGGCCTGGGAAAACTGATACCCGGAAGGTGTAGGAAGTAGGTGTCTAGGGGATTCGGGGTGGTCTGCTAGCCTCCCAAACCGAGGAGTTCGAACCAGGAGCAGCTTCGGTTCTCCGAGCAGCCAGCCTCGCTCCTGTCTGAGACGGCGTTGCCCCAGACCGAGAGGCGGTGGAACCGAGGAACCCGGGGCTGGGGTTCGGAAAGTTTGGCGCTGCTCGGCCCCTTATCTCCCCTGCCTCGGCCAGGCTCTGAGTGGGAGCTGGTTGTTATGGAGAGAGTTGTGAGTCAGAGCCTGCGTGCGGCGTCCACACTCCCACGACCTGGGGAAGGCGACCTATCGGTGTAGAAACGGGGCAGCCCACCTGTTGCCTAGTTTCTAGCTGCACATGTATGTGCATGTGCTTCCCTGACATTTTATCACATTGTTGCTGCAGATTTTGAGAGCAAGGGGTTGATATCCATCCTCCGTTGTTACCTCCTCAGAGACTCAAATAGGTTGTTATGTTTCCCAGAACTGTGTTGTGGTTTACTAGGGCCAAGGAAGTAAGGAAGCACTGTTTTGTTTTTCTTAAAAGCAGTATAGCCTTGTTATTTTCTGGGTAGAAAATACGGATTCTGTTCGATGTGTGGGCTGGAAGATGTTGATGATAGGAGTAGCCAGAGTGTAGAGTTGCAGCAGATCATCAGCCCAGTGTTCTCTTAGTGCCCTGGGCTCCTCATGGGTAGATGTGTAGTGGTCGTTAGTTACCGTCCTTGGGAGGGAGGGGTATTGCAAATAGGGAAGAAGTTAGTCTTTTCTGACTTTCTGTTGTTTGCGGCAATACATAGAACCAGTAAAAAGATAAGAGTGTGCTAAAATTTAATCATGATTTGTACAAGACAGTTGAGGAAAAAACTAACTTTAGAGTTTTCATTCAACTGTAACATTCTGTGATTTAGTTTCATAACTAGGATCTGTAAAGTATATTACCTGAAGTTCTAGTATCTTAGAACCAGTAATAATTTTGCTCTATAACACTTAGAATGCTTGGAATTCAAGATCTCTTCCTCTTTGGACTATAATAGCTTTTAGGACAGGAATCACTTCTGTTTTCTCTTTGCCATATCTCCAGCTCGTAGAAAAAGTGGTTGCCACAGAGTAGGCATGCAGTAGATATTTGTTATGTGTCATGCTGTGCATCAGTGGTGTATCTGTATATAGAAAGCATTTAATTCAGTCCCTCAAGTACTTAATACATGTGCCCCCTCTGCCCAGTATTATATTTGGGAGGAGGATTGTGCGGTTACATATGACATAGAAGCCCTGGCTTTTTCCCTTTAACACAACAGTCTAGATAGGAAAAGAAAACATATGTATATAAAATAATTCTAAAACCAAATTAAGTAGTATGTAAACAAATGCTATGTGAGGACTGAAAATGCGGTAGAAATTTAGAAAAGACAGGACATGTGGGCTGAGTTAGGGAACTCGTTGAAAGAGGTAAGATTTGAGCTGGTCTTTGAAATAAATGTGAAATTTGAATTAGAAAAGAGATAAGAAATTATGTGCTAAGAAAATAATGTGGATTAGGTTGTTGGGGAATGTATTGAGCAGACTCGCATGTCTGGTGACTGGAGCAGAAGGTCTCTGATACGGGAATATTGGAGAGAGAGGGTTTAGCAGGTTGGGAAGGCAAAGTGTTAGGGACTGAGGCAGGCTTATCAGCATCCCCCTGATAACAAGATAGAGCCTGCTGATAAGGTAGAATGGGGCTTGCGTTAGTTAGAGTCTTAGGCAAGAGTAAGTGTTATCCTTACTTGAAGTCAGGATCTTATGGTTGAACCAGAATCACGTTGTTATATATTTTTTATTTCAATTACTAATTGGAATAAATGCCTCACTAATATGCATGCATTTTAGGTAGTCAATAGCCATGTCTTAATTTCTAAAATCTGCATGATGTACTTGGGACATTCTGTTAGTACTGAGTGATGTTCCAAAAGCAGTCATCCAGCCATACTCGGTGACACAGTTTTGCTTTTGATTATCTCTGTGCAATGGTAGTTACTGCTGATTCCGTAGATAGTACAAATAATGTTAGTTGGGAAAGGAGCCTTTCTGATGAAGAATACTCAAAAATATTGACAAAAAAATTTGAGAATAATTAAAGACACTACTGCTGAATATTGAGCTCTTGGTCTTTATTTACAACATCTTTTGTTATGTGAAAATTCTTTTGAGTGGCAGGTAAACCTGAAGTTGAATTGCCAACCAAGACGTGTAAAGTTACAACAGCAAATGTTCCGTTATTTAACAACTCTGCAAATATTTATTGGGTGCTGGCTATAGCCCACTCTGTTGGGTACTAGGAAGACAAAGATGAATATGACATAGTATACTCCCATACATACTAAGTACTAATCAGAGGAGCTAACCACGAACCATTATATAAGTTGTGATAAATTAATCACTTTTGGAATGAATAAAGTGCTGAGTAATAGATTGTGTTGGCTGGGGAAAAAATTGATAAGGAAAGCTTTGAAGAGAAGAGATGGAACTTTAAGTTATCCCTGAAGGTTAAGTAGAATTTTGCCTCACGTAAAGGGGGAAGAGAGGTCCAGCATAAGCAAAATCGCTGAAGATTAAACTTGAATGGTATTTTTGGAAATATCTTGAATTGTTTCTTGTAGGCTGTTGCATGGCAGAAGTGATGAGACAGGAGAAAAGTATTTTTGGAGCCAAATTATGAGGGGGTCTTCTCCTCCTTTCTAAAAAGTCTAGACTTTTCCCTTCCCCATTGAATTAGCAATGGAGAGCCATGGAAGGTAGAATAATCAGATCAGAAAATTAATTGACAGTTCATGTGCGGATTGCATTAGAGTGAAGAGGAAGGAAGACCACTTAGAATGTAGATGAGAGATGTTGGTAGCCTGAAGAAGGACAGTGGTAATGGAAAGGTTGTGGAGACATTCTTAGATGTTAAAATCTCTAAATTTTATGATCAGTTAAAGGTGAGGGAGAGTGAGAAGCTAAAGGGGACATGTCTAGCTTGAGCAGCTGGGTGATTATAGGGACATTAAATTAGAAAATACAGGTGGAGGAAAAGGCTTTCAGTGGAGAGAAGAAATAATGGCATGTTAATTCTAAGGCCCCTGTGCGTGTTTGAATAGATCCACTAGGTCATTGGAAATTCTGCTTCAGAGTTTATGAGATGATTAGGAACAATCGCAACGTAGATGACAACTGAGACTATGGGGATAGCAACCTTCTGGGAGGACTGTTAGTATAGTGGCTAACTTCAGGTACTTTCAAGTTAGGAATACCCCAGGTCAAATCTCTGTTATGCCATTTATTGGTTGAGTGACCTTGGGCAAGTTATTTAACATCTTTAACACTAGGCTTCTTATCTAAATTATTGTTGTGGAGATTAAGAAAGGTAGTGTGTGCATAGTGATTAGCACAATGTCTAGTTTATAAATACTTTGTAAGTAGCAGCTGTTGGTGTTATTATTATTAGTAGTAATAGATGTAGAGGTAGTAGGAGAAGGTCTAACTGCCCAGAAAATGGAGAGTGAGAACCAGATAAGACAGTGAATGGAACTTTTGGAAATCAACACTTAAATTAGTGTTTAAACTTAGATTAGTTCTTGTCTGAGTCCTGTTTGTGCTGCAGAATACGAGAGACTGGGTAATTTATAAAGAACAGAAATTTATTTCCTCACGGTTCTAGAGCCTGGGAAGTCCAAAATCAAGGTGCCGGTGCTGGCATCTGGTGAGGGCCTTCGTGCTGTGTCATAACATGGCAGAAGGAATTACGTGGGCAAGAGAGAGAGGGAAGGGGGCTGAACTCATCTTGGAAACCCATTCCTGAGATAACAAACCCATTCCCACTGTAATGGCATTAGGAGTCTTCATGGCCTAATCTTAAAGGTCCCACCTCTCAACACGGTTGCATTGAGGATTATGTTTTTGACACATGAACTTTGGGGGACACATTCAAACCACAGAAATTCTTAAACTTGAATGTACATCAGAAATACCTGGAGGCCTTGGTAAAACACAGATTGCTGGGTCCCACTCCCAGAGTTTCTGATTCAGTACGTCTGAACTGGGAAAACTTGAGAAGTTGCATTTGAACAAGTTCCCAGGTAATGCTGATGTTGCTATTCCCAGCACTACACTTTGAGAACCACGGACTTACAGGTCAGATGAAAGAAGAGGAACCAGTATAGACACTAATAAAGAGGTTGAGGTTTATTGAGAATCAGGAGAGAGTTTAGAAAAGAAAAGGAATTTAACAGCCTCAGACTCTCTAGGTCCACTAGTCTGATTTCCAGTTCCACAGATCTCATCTCATTTTTGTCTCCTCCAGAATCTAGTATAATGCCTAGTGTATAGAAAAAACCTTTGAAGCTGCTTAATACTGTCCTTGTACCTGATTGCACGTACTTCACACACAGATTTCATTCATTCTCTTATATCTCTGCTGAGTCACAGCGAGGATGCTGTTTCTAATTTTACACACACACAAAATAACTGCAGAAAATTTCTTTCAAATAGCTGATGTGTAGCTATGTGCATTTGACTTTGTGTTAGATGCCCTCCCCTCTCCCTTTTTTAAAAATGACAATCCAGTTTCCAAAGTAATTGTCAGTGATATATACCAAGAGTCCAATCTGTGTCCTGTATTAGGCATCTTGGAGTTTTAGAAGGGAAGCAAATCACAGACTCCTAGTTTCTGGGACGTTTACAGTAAGGTGGATGAAATGGACAAAAGCCCACAGGAAAGCAACAGGAAGAGGTATAATCACAGAAATGTGGATGCAGAGGAATCTGAATCTAAGGACATATTTCTCATTTGCCAGTATTCATTGGGTCTTTCATGTCACATATACTGAGGACTTATGGCATATAGCACAAATGTTAGTCTTGTTCTATGAGAGGAAGATATAAGGGAGTTCCACTGTATAAGGAAATCGAACAGCAACTGTGCAACGTTATAAATACATTTGTAAAGGGATTTCAGGAGTTAAATTGGAGCTTCATGACTGACAGGTTAACTACTCAACATGCTTCCTAGGCACTTAGTCTCTTGCATTTATCTCTCAACTAACATTTGTTAAGCATTTACTATGTGCCAGAAGTTGTGTGAAGTGCTGGACACGGGGAGATGATAATTGCTTGGGCATCCGAGACTGGCTTTAGTTGGGAGAATGAGTGTGTGCACACATGTACACTGTCAGGGGGAAGATGCCTAACTTTTATCATCTTTAGATTATACTGATATGAACAGACACTGGGGACTTGAAGCTAAATTTGTTCAGGGGCCATGACGAATATAGAGATACATAGATTTTTTTAGCAATCAAATTTGTAATTTGCTAGAGGAGTATGATTAGTGCTATATAAATATTGATTATAGACTAGATACTCAATGCTTCTTTAGTGGCTAAGTGTTCAGTTTTGATGTCAACTCATAAGCTATTGTCATATTTCAGAGATTATAACAAACCATAAGTCCCCATTAACCTCTTCGTCTGCCTTTTGCACCTGAATATGAGACACAAAAATATTCTGGCAGTCTGTGTCCTTGTTTTGGGAAGTATAGTCATAATGCATATAAGCTAAAGGGTCATTAATAGCTAGCTGCCATTTATCTAGTGGCTGCATTATGCAAGGCCCTTTGTATGTATTGTTTAATCCTTATAATAACAACTGTTACTGGACCTTATCCCAATTTTACTAATAAGACAACAGAGTTCCCGAGAACAGTTTGTCTGTATGGTTTGTGGCCAGTGAGAGGTGAGACTGGGCTCAGACCCAGGCTTGGACTCCTGAGCCAGTGCTCTTTCTACTTCATGTCAACTCCTGGTGTCAACACGGGACCCTAGTATGTGAATGTCCTGATGAAGAAAAACAATCTCATTTCTGCTGATTTAGGAAGAGTTGATGGAAGAAGTTAGAATTGTAGTAATTGCCTAAATGTTTGAAAGCAATTTGATAATATAGTTAGGGATGGAGGGAAAGGGGGCTGGGCAATTGAAGGCCCCAAAGCTGATTCTCCTGTGAAGACATGCTATATTTGACCTTAAATTTTTTAGATGAGTGACAGGAATCTTACATAAACATTCAGATTTACCACTTCTTTATGTATAGGTGCAAAATTCTCTGGAGGAGGAACTGTACTTTTTCAAGCTAATGAATTTATAGCAAATTCAGAACTTTTTTTAATCCTTTCAAATCTCACCCCAAATAATGTATACTTGAGATTTCCCAGTTAATCTCTTTTTTCTCCATACTAATTATTTCCACAAGTTTTATTTGTGAATCTATTTACAAAATAAATACATTCTATTTATAATTCAGTGCAGTTATTCTGACTTGATTCATTTCTTGCATTTGACTGAGTCACTCTGTTTGGTACTATTTTATACATTCCTGGAAATATAGAGTGTAATTATCTTTGTAAACGATAGTCAATTTCAGCTAAAATTACAATAAATATTTCTATAAATTTATAATTTTACAAATGGAGAAACTGTTAAACCTTATATTAGTTATCTATTGCTATGTAAAAAATTACCCCAAACTTGGCTGCTTAAAACAACAAATATTTTTTAATCTCATGATTTCTGTGGGTCAGGAATTTAGGACCAGCTTAGTTTAGCTGGGTAATTCTGGCTCAGAGTCCCTGAAGAGTTGTAGTTGAGCTTTTGACCCCTGACTCAGTCATCTGAAGGCTTGACTGGGGCAGGAGGATCTGCTTTCGAGATGGCGTTCTCACGTTGCTGTTGGCAGGGGCTCAGTTCCTTGCTGGCTGTTGGCCGGAGGCCTCAGATCTTTGACAGGGCTGCTTGAGTGTCCTCACAACACGTTAACTCGATTAATCCAAAGCAAGTGGTGCAAGAGAGAGCAAAGGGGAAACCATGTGCCTTTTATGTCTTATTTTGAATATACACACTATCACTTCTGCTGTATTTCATTTGTTATGAACAAGTCACTATGTTTGGCCCACACTCAAGGGAAGGCAGTTAGACTTGACCTTTTGAGGGGTTCAAATAATTTGTGGACATATTTTAAAAAACCATAAATCATTTTTCATATGAAGCCATTTTCTCAGCTGAAATTGATTGTCTGTTCCAGCATATGCTGTAATTTTTCTGACTTGTGTATTCACAGTATTTTCTGGAAATGCTCTGAAGAAAAGTTAGTAGTTCTTTACATTTAAAACAAGTTTTCATAAATTACAGATTTTTTGTGCATTCCTTGAAGTTTTACATTTACTTTCACATTAGCTTTAATACTAATGCAGTTTGAATGCTTTCATTTTTATCCTATTTTATAATTTATTCTTATATAATTTCATTCATACTTAATAGTTTTAATAGTTAATCTAAAATAGAACCAAACATTTTTAGGTAAGGTAATTTACCTTCCAACTTTCAGAAGAAAAATGCTTCTTTAACCACTGTGTGAAAGTTACATGTTTCAATTTCTGTATAGTGCATGCCGTTGGGTTGCAGGCGTAGATGAATCTGTTAAGTACGTAAAAGTACTTTGGGTGCTTTACAAACTTTTATGCTTGAGTAAGGTTCCACGTGGATCCATTTTGTTTCAAATCCCATTCTTTAGAACATATATATGGGACTTAATTGGTTTAGTCATGAAACTTTTTCAGAACGTATCACAGTTATGTTTATATTTTGGCACTTTATGTCTTTAGATGTTAACCAGATCTTAACTTCATTACCTCTACCTCTAATAAGTATCAATTACCTGCTCACTCTTTTCTTCTAGCTTTTTGTTTTAATCTAATTTCAGATACACAGAAAAATTGCAAGGACAGTACAAAGAATTCTCATGTAACCTTCGCCACATTCCTCAGATGTTAACAGTTTACCACATTTGTTTTATTCTTTGTTCACTCTTTTTTTAAACTCCTGAACTGTTCAAGAGTAAATTGCAGATATAATACCCAATCCTTCAGTGTGCCTTTCCTAAAAATGAGGATATTCTTCTACTAACCACCTTATAATCCTCAAATACTATTACTGTGTCTGATCTATAAGCCTTATTCCTATTTCATTAATTGTCCCAATTGGCTTTATAGCAACAAAATAAAAATCCAACGCACAAAAACAGAACAAAACAAAAAAACTAACCATGAGGTACAGTTACCTTTTTTTTTTTTTTTGCCTTTAATCTGGAATAATTCTTTAATCTTTCTGTTTAAAACAGTGACATTTTTGAAGAACATAGACCAGTTTTGTTCTTATTTGTTTTTTAATAGAATGTCTCTCATTTCAGTTTTATCTGGTCATGATTAGATCCACATTGTGCATTTTTGGCAGGAATACTGTAGATGTGATGTATTTTTCTCAGTGCTTCACGTAAAGAGACAAATGTTGTATTATCTCATTATCGGTGATGTTAACTGATGTTGTTAACTTTGACCATTTAGTTAAAATGGGTTCTTCCTGGTTTCTCCACTGTAAAGTTACTATTTTTCCTTTGTAAGTAGTAAGTATCTACTGGGGAGATACTTTGAGACTATGTAAATATCTCGTTACTCCTCAAACTTTTACCCACTGGTTTTATTGTAGGATCCATTGATGATTCTTTCTTGAATCAATTATTGTCATGATTGTTGTGAAATGAAGATCATCTATTTCCCTCATTCCTTTACATTTATTAGTTGGCTTTTCCCTCATTAATTAACTTGTTAATTAATATCTCTATGATCTCATGAATTCTGTGTTATTCAATGGCATATAATTCTTTACTGTCATTTTTTTAAAAATTGAAATTGTCCCAGATTTAACCAATGAGAACCCTTTTGAGCTGGCTCTGTGTCAGTCTAATATGCCCCATCATTCTTTGATACCTCCTTATTTTCTGGTATAACAAGACAGTCCAGGTTCATCTCATGTTTTCCCTGCTCCTTCCCTGGAATCAGCTTTCTCCAAGGAACACTTGATAGAAAATTGTATTTAGAAACAAATTCTCTCCTAGCTCTCTGGGAGGCCGAGGCGGACGGATTGCTTGAGCTCAGGAGTTCGAAATCAGCCTGAGCAAGAGCGAGACCCCGTCTCTACTAAAAATAGAAATTAATTGGACAACTAAAAATATATAGAAAAAATTAGCTGGCCATGGTGGTGCATGCCTGTAGTCTCAGCTACTCGGGAGGCTGAGGCAGGAGGATCGCTTGAGCCCAGGAGTTTGAGGTTGCTGTGAGCTAGGATGACGCCACGGCACTCTAACCCGGGCAACACAGTGAGACTCTGTCTCAAAAAAAAAAAGAAAAGAAACAAATTCTCAGTGCCAGATGTGCTCACAGCTAATGGAGTATCATTGCTTCTGGGCCCTTTGAGCAAATAGATAGCAAGGCGCATGTGTGTGTGTGTGTGTGTGTGTGTGTGTTCTGTATTTTTGTATATCTATTATATATTAAAAGCCATGTTCACACTGACAACTTCAGTTCCAACCTTACACCACAGGGTTGATTCTGTCCATTTCCCCTTTCGTGTCTGTAACTCCTTTCTCCAACAGTGAGAACCTGGCTCCTTTTATTGACAGCATATTTACTTATTTGCATACTCCTAATGTTCTGAGAAAGCAGGTTACAAATTGCTAACATGGCCAGGCGTGATGGCTCAGCAAAAATCCTAGCACTCTGAGAGGCCGAGGTGGGAGGATTGCTTGAGGTTAGGAGTTCAAGACCAGCCTGAGCAAGAGTGAGACCCTATCTTTACAAAAAATAGAAAAATTATCTGAGTGTGTGGTACGTGCCTGTAGTTCCAGCTGCTCAGGAAGCTGAGGCAGGAGGATTGCTTGAGCCCAGGAGTTTGAGGTTGCTGTGAACTATGATGATGCAACTGCAGTCTAGCCAGGGTGACAGAGGAAGACTCTGTCTCAAAAAGAAAAAAAAAATTTGCTAACTCATACCTCTGTGAAAAAGAAAAGAAATCCACTAACTAGAATTTACCGCTTTAAAAAATGTTAGCTTAAGGACCTATAATCCAAATCTGTGTTCAAAATTATAGGAGTTCATTATCAACCCCTGCCCCTCCCCGACTTTCTTCATTGTGGTTATTTGAAATGCAGTTTGGTTCATTTGATTCTGTTGGTGCTCCATATTAGACTCCCCTCCTTCCCTCTTTGTTGATTTTATTTATTGTCCTTTTTTAAGTATGTGGAACATTGACATGTTTCCAAAAGTCAGAAAGGTATTCTCAGAGAAGTTTCATTCCCATTTTTTATGTCCTTTCTAACCTGCTGAAAATTTATTTATCAGTCAAGAAGGTATGACCTTCTTGTACATGAACCTTTAGTAAAGAATAGCAAATTGTTTTCTAAAGTGGTTAAACCAGTTAAATATTTCTATTTATTTATAAGCCTTTCTGCTAATAGCATGAGCATCACTTCTGTCATGTCTGCTAATGGTCATGCTGCAGTTTTCAGTAAAATTAAAGTCCTGGAGATGAAAGGCAGCCTAATGAAGAAACACTCTTTGTAACATCTCGTCTAACATCAACTCATTACCTGTTTTTTTTTAAATCACGTTTGAAGGAAATAATATATGAGCATGATACAAAATTTAAAAGTAGAAAAAATTACACAGTGGAAATTTTCTCTCTCTGATCCTTACTTCACAGACATCCAGTTCCACCTCCTGGAAACAGCCACTGTTACTGTTGGTTCATTAATTTGTTCACCAGATATTTATTGAGTGCCTCTTAAATGCCAAGCCCTGTCCCAGTGTTTTGGGGGTGCAGGGGTGAACAGTATAGGCCAAGATCTGCCTTAATGGGGCTTCCATTGTATTGGGGGAGATTAAAATTAATAAAGTTTCTTATATATCTGTTCAAAAATATTCTGTGAATATATGGCATGTTTGAATGTTTTATTCTTAAACACTTATTGTACTACATCTCGCTTTTTCTCATTATATCTTGGAGGCTGTTCCGTATGAGCACATTAATGCCTACAGAGTACCATGTCATGGTTTTCTTAATGCAAGCTTGTCCCCAAATAAGCTAATTTGGATTATAAGAATTTAATTTTAGTAGTTTTATTTGACACCCCTAATTTGGCTTATCAGCACCTCACTTCATGAGTGCCAGCATCACTAGGCATTTCCCGGCTTGCATCAAAAGCACCACTGTGAGGCCATCTTTGCAGTTATGTAATTGGTGGGTTGGTGAAGTTCACGCCTATACTTAATTTGTTGATTTGAAGTAGCAATAATTTTGTGTACGTTTGCATTGTTTTCATTGATTTCTTTGCTCTCTTTGCTGTTCTGTCACCCCTTGATTAAAGGTTTAATTACCTAAACATTAAAATATGTATAATTTGTTAACTACTGAAGTAACTGTGTACCATTTATTTTATTGGTGATTAATTTCTTTTGATGTGGAGAAACCACTCCATGACAGTTTGTTAAAGAAGGGTTAATTCTCCCAAGGTGGAATAACTGTGTTCTATTACCTCTTTACCTCTCTGTTGTCATTGTTTCTCTAGGACCTTCAGTTAATTCTTCATTGCCTACACTTATTTGTCAGTGCTTGGGAAACTTCTAAAATCACTCACATTTTTTTGTTTCCTTTACAGTAAGGAACATATAGTTATTAAGTGGAGTGGTGAGTAGCTCCGACTATTTCTAACTTCTTCCATAGAAAGAGTTGAATTCATACAAGTTGTATTACAGTATGGCGTGACTCCTTTTTGGTAAGAATTGACCTAATTCAGGTGGCATTGGGGAGGAGATGCCCAGGCAGCTTCTCTCTCATTCATGTAAACATGAGTTGACCGCTCGCTAGGTTATATTAGGCTGTGGGTACAAAGGAGAATAGTTTATGGTTCTTGCCCAGAAATAACTTGTAATCTAGTGGGAGAGGCACATTTAAAGGTAGATGTTTGTAATGTGAAGTGGTAAGAGCTGTGACAGAAATATATCCTGAAAACTATTTGCTTAGAATTTATATGCCATGAATACTTAGCTGCCTGTTAATACTTCTGTGGAGACAGCTAATAAGCTCTGGTGTTCAGGGAATGCTTCCTGGTGAAGGTGACGCCTCATTAGACCTAAAGAATAGGGCTTTACATATGCAAATAGTGAAGGGAATATGTATTTTAGGCAGAGAGCTGGCAAGGTATGTAAGGGTGAGTAACCATAGGTAGTTTGATGTTTGCAGGATCAGAAAGTAAGAGGTAGGGCATCCTCAGAGAGGAGGCTAGAGTGGTAAGCAAGGGTCAGTCCGAGGAGGGCCACGTATGCCCTGTCAGTGAACTTGTACACCGGCCTAATAATACAATCACTAATAACTGCCACTTGTTAAACATTTAACTATATACTGGGAACTATATTAAGTGCTTTGTAGGTATTCTCTCACGTAATCCTCTGGGACATTCACAAGCGAACATACGTAGGTGCACAGAAGTTGAATAACTTGTTCAAGGCCGTGTCTAATGAATGTAGAGTGTATTTCAAAGTGCAAACTCTAGAGCCTTTTAATTGGAGAAACATTAAAAAAATGTTAAGTGGGAGAATAGCATGATCGTATCTTCACTTTGGATTGATTATTCTGTGGGCAAAATGGAGATGGAATTGAGAGGGGCCAAGTAGGATCGGGGGATAGTTGGGAAGCCGTTGGAGTAATCCAAGTGAGAGAGGATTGAAACCTGAACAAGAATAGAAGATATTAAATAGGCATAGGAGTGATGAATTGGAGGAATACTTAGGAGGTGAAATCGGAAGATTTAGCTAATTGATTAAGATATGTTGGGGCCAGGGAGAGGAAGAGAGACGGGTTTTAGTGTGGATTACTATGTAGAGTTACCGCATATTAAGATATAGAACACTGGAGGCAAATATGCATTAAGAGAAGATTGGTTTGGTGTGGGGTGGTAGACTTGAGTGCCAGTGGGGACATGCAAGGGAATCATACTGCAGGCATATGAATCTGTACATACGAGTCTGAATTCGGAAGAAAGTTCTGGGTCAGAGATAGAGGTTTGGAAGTTATTAGGTGGCAGTTGTAAGCAGGAGGATAGGTAAATAAACTCACCGGAAAGTCATAACCCTGGGAAACACGACTCTTAAGGAGGCAGTAGTGAAAGAAGAGATACAGAGGTAAAAGAAGTACCAGGACAGCAAAGCGTCGCAGAGGCCAAGAGAGTAGAGGGTTTCGAGAAGGCCATGTTCAACAGGGGTGTGTGCTGCAGAGAGATCCGTCCAGGAAGGTAAGGACCGAAAAGTGACTTCCAGTTAAGAAGTCATTGATAACCTTGGTAAAAGCAATTTCAGTGGAGTGGTGGGCTGATTATGAGACTTCAGTGGATTCAGGAATGAATTGGAGGTTGGAAAGAGGAGGCCAACTTTTATGAAAAGTTTGAATAAAAACTGGAAAAGGGATTAAAAAGTATGTGTGGAGCACAGGTTGAACAGTTGGCTCTAAACTCTGTATACTCTCAACCTTGGGAAAGCTGGTTTGGGCTCAGTCCAACAAGTCGAACGTCCTTGATACTTTTGGGGAGTATAGAATAAACTCGTGAGAGTTGAGGTCAGGTGCTTCCGCTGTAGCCGGGAGGTGACTCCTTCTATTTTAGAATGGAGTATAATTTGTTGTCAATGCAATATACATGTCGGAAAATCATCACTAAAGTGCCTCATCCTAAATTACATTTTGGCCAAAAAAAGAAAAAAAGTGATGAAGGAGATTGGTGGAGGAAACCCTGGGAAGGAAAAGATAGCATAGGGTGACTGTTACATGTTAGGCACTGTACTATGTCTTTCATGTATTTTATTTTATATTATTTTTTTATTTTATATTATTTTATTTTATCCTCATAACCACTCTGTGGGGGCCGTGGGTTATGCCCATTTTCTAAATGAGGAAGCCGAGATCCTGTATCTCTCCTTATCTATCCCAGGTTCTGCCACTGAATGGCTGTGATCTTGGACAAGTCTCTCAGTTTTCTTATCTTTAAAAAGCCCTGGTTGTGATTCTTAAGTTCTTTCCAGCTGTAGGTTCTAGGAATCTTTGAGTATTTACTAACAGTGTTCTTATTTGAGCATGAAAAAAGGCTATTCTGGTAATTCTGCCCCCCACTCCCCTCAGTGAATTAATAACTTAATAGTAAGGCTGCCAGGTTGTCCAGACTGAATAATTTATTTTCCCATCACAAAGTGGGTACCCATTATGTATGTGGCCTTAGAAGGCTGGTGTAAAATAAATCACGTAAATAGGCTCAGTGTCAGGCTCTCCATCAGTTGTTACTGGCCCTGGGCGCATGGGCAAATAGCAACCTGCAAGATTGTGTGATGATTTTAAAATGTGTTATAGGTTAAGTGCTCAGTATTTTTATTAATTTAGGAAGTACTTTGGCATGTGGCCTTTAAGAATTACATTATCATATTATCGTAAATCTTGATTAAGGCAACAAAACATATTTACTATGGCCGACTTCACAGCTGGGGTGAAATATTTTACAGCGTGTATAATGAGCCACTAGATGATGATAATTCTCTGTTCACATCTGAAAAACGAGAGCTGGAAAATGAATTAGAAGCTTTAAAGGTCTATTTAATTGCGAAAATTAATTTCAAGGAATAGTGTCATGTGCCCAGTGAGTACTTAATAATTTGAGGAGGAGAAGGAAAAAAGGGAAATTATGAGGCTTTCAAAATCAAGTCCATTTTGGAAATGGTTAGAATAAAAATATAATGCTAATGTGACTGTCAAAAACATGCTTTACATCATGGTGTAAAAAGAAACAAAATTAACA
Source organism: Avahi laniger (assembly GCA_963575035.1). Taxonomy (NCBI): domain Eukaryota; kingdom Metazoa; phylum Chordata; class Mammalia; order Primates; family Indriidae; genus Avahi; species Avahi laniger. The sequence continues at coordinate 18,998 of CAUYSK010093128.1, forward strand.
AATACTAGGCTTTTAAGATTAAATATTCTCCCAAGTTGGAATCCATATATTCTATATATGGTAATCCTGGAAAGTAGAGGTCTTTATTGCATGTGCAGTCTCCCCTCAGAGAGTATTATGAAAATTTATGGAAGCATTTTTGTCTTATAGGTAGTATATTTTTATTTTTTAAAATTCTAATTTTTTTTACAGATGGGATCTAACTATGTTGCTCAGGCTAGCGTCAAACTCCTGGGCTCAAGTGATCCTCCCACCTCAGCCTCCTGAGTAGCTGGGACTGCAGGCACACACCACTATGACTGGTTTGCTAGTGTACTTTTAAAAAGTGTTCAGTAGGTTATGTATCTCGGAATTTTATTTCAGAACAGTAGCAGAGGCATAACAAATTTTTTTAATTTTTATTTATTTATTTATTTATTTATTTATTTTATTTTATTTTTTTTTGAGCCAGAGTCTCACTGTGTTGCCTGGGTTAGAGTGCTGTGGCGTCATCCTAGCTCACAACAACCTCAAACTCCTGGGCTCAAGCGGTCCTCCTGCCTCAGCCTCCCAAGCAGCTGGGACTACAGGCATGCGCCACCATGGCCAGCTAATTTTTTCTATATATTTTTAGTTGTCCAATTAATTTCTTTCTATTTTTGGTAGAGACGGGGTCTCACTCTTGCTCAGGCTGGTCTCGAACTCCTGAGCTCAAACAATCTGCCCGCCTCGGCTTCCCAGAGAGCTAGGATTACAGGCGTGA
>CAUYSK010093134.1:0-43397 GCA_963575035.1 Avahi laniger
TTTCTTTCTATTTTTGGTAGAGATGAGGTCTCGCTCTTGCTCAGGCTGGTCTCGAACTCCCGAGCTCAGAACGATCCGCCCACCTCGGCCTCCCAGAGAGCTAGGATTACAGGCGTGAGCCACCGCGCCCGGCCTAATAGATGGATTTCTTAAGCTGTAAGTACAAGAAACGTACACTGAGCTAGGGTCCTTTTTGCAGTAGAAATTCAAAAGACTTGTGTAAAAACAAAACATATCAATTTTTATGAATCATGATGATTTCATTGTTTAAAATGACCTAATTTTTGTATTGAAAATTGCGTAGAATTGTGGTGATCAAAGTCTTTAAAGTGTAATTAAACACCATTGTTCAGCAAATATAAAAATGCACGTGCCATTTGATCTACATTCTAACGGACCTGATCCCATTTCTAGGAATCTATTTTATAAACGCTGCCAAAGGATAAGAATATGTAGACACAAGGATATTCTTTGCGTGGTTGGTAAAAAAGCAAACAAATGGAAACAGACATCGGTCGGAGTAAATTAGTAGAGGATTAAGATGCCCATCAATAGAATATTCTGCAGTCAATAAAAAAGATAACACACATCTATATCTATGGAAAGTGTTCATAACATTACATGCAAAAGGTATCTCTATTTAGTACATGCATGTATGCTTTACATATTCTATACAGATAGTTCTGTGGCATATATTATCTTGTATTTATTTTAAGAAGCTATTTATATTTATATAGGCAGGTATTTGGAAAGATATACATCAGATAGCTAACTATAGTTTCTTAGAGAATGGGATTTTATTTTTTTAGGAATAGGCATTTTTCCTTTTTATTTCCTGTAGTTTAAAAAATTTGATTTACTTTTCAGTGAACTTACATTGCTTACACCTCTCTGGTCTCATCTTACCCTTCCCTTTGGTGAGTGATATTCCATCTGTTGGGGCCACTTTCTGGTTGGGATTCTGAGTTGACACAGAGGGGACATAGCTCAGCCTGGCTTGCAGAGTTGTGACGTCACGACGGCTTTTAGAGCATGAGGGCAAAGCAACGAACAAGTCCTCTTGACCGACCAACACACACACACACACTCCCCCCTTCTCCCATGCAACATTTTACAATCCCCTTCCATTACAAGGAGCCCCATTCCCCACACCATTACCACCCACACCCCTGATAAGTACGAAGTTACTACCAGGGGAGAGGGAGGAGCAGCTTTTGTCCCCAGAGCAGCAGTGAAGGTGTTGTCATTTCTAATTTATTGGCTTTCAGAAAAAAATCTCGGGACATAAACAAAATTTGTCTGTAGGTACTGAACTGTTCCTCAAAGTCCAGAAACCCAAAGCTAAGTAAGAAGTTGAACTATGCCCAACATTCCCTAAATCCAGGTGTGAACAAACAGAGTAAACTGAACAAAGACCCGTTAGGGAACAAGGAGAATGGGGTTACATCATTGGCCAGTTCCTAGGGCCTTTCGGGGTCTGAGACTTGACTGAGACCCTTGCTCAGCATCTCTGGCAGTTGCTAGCTCTCCTCCCTGGGGGAACGTTCTCCACGGACACATCTGATCTGCTTTGTGGGCTGCTGTCTTCCTGCCTGTGTCAATTAGCCTGGGGTTGCTTTAGGTATTGGGCAATCCAAGGCTGTGCGGGGCCAGTCCTGTGGTTTCTTTGGCAATGTAACTCCCCTCCAATGCTTGTAGGCTTCTTTCTGTTTGCTTCTGATCAATTCCCTGGGCTAGGTAACCAGAGGCAGAGAAGTTGTCCAGTCATATAATTTGCATTTTTACTGGGGTTGGGAATGCACACATCCTAACACAGGCCTCGAGCTATAGTCATTCCTACCTCCCAGACCCCGGTGAGAGGCCCCTGCCTCCACCTTGGCCCCTGTGGAGGTGCAGGGCTACCTGTGGAGGTGATGAGTATTTGACCTTTGGCCCAAAGACACATCCTTCCTGCACCTTCACAAAGTGCCAATTGTCTACTTTAAGTAAGGAAGATAATATTTCATAGAGTGAAAGGGTGAGGAGGAGGGGCAATAGCTGCACCCCAGGTTTATCTCCTGTTAGGTCTGCACCTCCCTGTCTCCGCTTATACTAACTTTATCTTAGAGTAATAAATCCTGCATTTACCACCTTTGAGACTCCAGGTTACTGAGTTCCCCAACAGCAGGCTGGAAAGGCCTTTTTTAGCAAAGCCAAATTTTTTCCTTTTCTGATTTCAGATGAACCTATTTCAAAGTATCCTTCACTGTTTCTTAAAGGACCTTACTAAGAAGTAATTACTAAATTCCATATTCCAAATCTTTCCTATCAAATTCCTTAATGTTGTAGCCTTAGTATTTGGCACAGGGCCTGGGTACCAGAACACGACAGACCACAGTTGACCAGCAGCTACATCTTGTAATGGTGGTTGTTCAAAGGCAGTCAGTGCCCACACTGCATTGCGAACATCTCTTAGGAACATGCTAGAAATGCAGCTTCTAAGCTCCTCTCCCCCTCCCTTTAGGCAGTGGGGCCCAGAAATCTGTACCGACCCTCTGAATAACTGTGGTGTACACCCAAGTTTAAAAACCACTTCCATGTAACAAGGGCCTCACCAAATGACCTCCTACGTTTTCAGTTCAGCCAATTCCACGGGTCAATCAGGGGCTGTGACAGACCCTGCACCTCTGTACGGACACAGATCTCTGCATGTCTCAGGATGCTGGCAGTTTTGAGGAGGGAAACAAACAAGCTAACCTAATGCAAAGAGGCTTGAATAAACGCACCAGGGGGCTCCAAAACTGTAGGGTGCCGCGTGTGCTCTGGCTCCAGCAAGGCTGGATGCAGCTCCCGTGTGGTACCCCCCAGGGCCCTGTTTGCTTCTCTTTCTGACCTGCTTTCCATCTGAGAGGCCCAGGGTGGCTGCCGGCACCTGCTACTGTTACATGGATCCTTATTCATTTTCTGCAGAGAAGAGTGAGTCTGTGTCTCCACTGAGGGAAAAAAAGTCACTAGATTTTTTTGGATTTGATGGACTTAGGAATCCAATTCTTAACCAATTTCTGTGGTTATAAGAACGGGTTTCATTGATTTGCACAAGTTAATCAAGGCACATCTTTGGATCTGAGAACATAAAGTCTGAGAACTGTGGGGAACAGTGGCTTCCCATAGGAAATGTGGGTTTCTGGCATCAGGAAGGATGTGGAATAGACGCCAGTCAGGAAAAACGTTCACACTATAATGTGTTTGTCTTTTTCCGGTTGACTGTTTTCGTGATGCATAAAAGGCACTAATACTTTGCACGTGATGAACGTTTCTTCTCGGTCGCTGTCTAGATTAGAAACTGTTAGTCTTCCACCTTCCTGAATTACTTAATTTTTTAAGAAAAGCTGCTAACTTGTGTATTTCCTGTTGCCCTGTAAATGACTATTGCCCAAATCTGAGGCTAAAAAGATATTAAGCTCTGCATGTCAAGGTAACCACCAGAGAATGGGGCTACGTAGCACTCTAGAGCATGCTAAGAGGTTAGAACTGGCCCTGCTGCAAGCCACCCACCCTGTTTCATATAAGCGGAAGACCAGGGGCTAGAGGAGGTGGAGGATGATAGAATTGCTAGAACAATGAGTCATCAGTAGGGATTGCCCATATTAGGAAGAAAGGGGAGTCCTTTAATATTGGATAGACAAAGGGGTGGACAAGAGGGGACACCTCAGACTTGCAGCTTCTATTTCCTTTCTTTCCTGGAAACAGCACCCACAAAAAAAATTTTTTGACAACAACCCCAGACCCTGGACGGGTCCTGATTAAAACAAGCCAATTTGCATCTTGCGTTTTTTAAACTTATCATTATAACATAAGCATTTCTCATGTCACTGAATTTTTTGTGAACACTCCCTAATGACCAGTCAAATGAAGATACCATAATTTTCTTAGCCATTTCCACATAATGGGTCACTTAAGTTTTCCACTGTTGTAAATATGCTTGGGACCAAATGTCCTTATGCTTAGACCTTTTTTCCATCTTTGAATTTATTTATGTAGGAAACAGATTCCTAGACATGGACTTTCTTGGTCAAAGGCTGAGCACATTTTAAGGTTCTTTATGCATATCAGCACCCTTATCAAACACATCTTTTTGTCCTCTGCTTAGCGCACCTTGGAGGCTTGAGCGGGCATCTGAAAGTCTGGCTGGACTCTCACCGCCTATAGCCCAGGCTTCACCAACATAGCTCTGCCCACCGCATGTATTTTAAGTTGGGCCATGCTGTTCAAGACTCCTGGCATCATTGCATAGATCACGCCCATGCTGTTAGAACAGTGGTGGAATGACATAGAAGTTTCTGTTCTGCCAGGGGAAACTATGACTACAAAGTTTTAGTGAGAAGGAACCAGCTAAGTGTGGTCCTGGGGTCACACCAAGATCTCACCTCCTCTCACTGTAGAAACCACTTCCCTATAAACAGCTCCAAGTCAAGTGAGCACTTAAAACTTGCAAATACCATGAGCCCTGTGGTTACTCAAGACCCCCTTGAGTATGCAAGTCAACAAGGCACCATCATGCTTAAAAACTTCCTCTCTCATCACCCTCAATTTCCATCTCCCCAGGGCTTACCTGTTCAGAGGAGGAGACACAGCTTGGACTCCAGGAGGCGGCTGGCGACAGTGAGCGCCCAAGGCCTGTCTCTTCTGCCCATGCTCTTAGGTCCTCGCTGACCTCCACACGCACGATGGCCCCCTGTTCCTGGGCCTCCTCTCATGAGTCTGTCCTCCTGCCTTTTGCTGTTGTTCCCCCACTCTCAGACTAGGGTCAGAGCCCATCACAAAGTCTTATGGACAGAGGTAGCCGAGCGAGGCAGAGAACCCCCCAAGGGATTTTCAAAATGCCTGTTCAGGGGGCTTTTCTTTCCAAAAGAGTTTTAGCTTTGTATCTTATACAGCTCTCAAATTCATCTTGAAGGTAGGGTGGGGTCTTATCCTATTTGGGGAACAAGGAAATTAAGTAGGTCTTCAACAAGGGACAGAATCCAGCTACCATTGCTTCTCCATGGTCAGCTAATAAAATCATCTCAGTTCCACCTCATAGATGACTTCCAGAGATGGTCTCCAGCTGGAAAAATCTCTTCTTAGACCATATTAAGTTCTCCCAATAGAGCGGGAACAAGAGGTAGATTGTTCAATTAGCTGCATTCCCTGCAGAGAGGCATAGAGATCAAATCTAAGAAAAAGAAAGAGAGGAGGAAAGAATGAAACAATCTCCCCACCTTGCTTCCAGTTCTTATCCCAAATCCTCACCCCCGAACAATGTCGTCTCCATCTACTTTCTTCTGACTTCATCCCTGGGCAGAAGGAGCTGCTCACTTGTCTTCATTCTTCAGTCTCACGCTGCCCTTCCCTCAGAGTGGCCCAAGCCCTTGAGCATCTGCTGCTTTTTCTATGACCCCCAGTAGACCCCCAGCAAAATGGTAGATGACTATGATGAGAACAACAGCCTGTGTCGAGTTTGGGAGACAGGCAGGACGTTAGGGACAGAGCCAGTGGGACCAGCCAGTGGATGAGGGCCACCCTGGGGAGCCCAGACCTCTGAGGTCCTAATTAGTGGCAGGACACAGGGAAACGCCACAGAGGTATTCCTTGGGCTGGGGCCTTGCAGGGAGCCAGGGCAAAGCTGCCCCACATGGAGGGAAGGGAGGAGGAAGTGATCGTAGGCAGAGGCTGCCTGAGGAGACCTCCGAAGTCACTGAGGGGAGCTCTAGGGATGAGATTGGGGAAATGGTGCTAAGAACGTGGGCAGGCCCTAAGCTTGCCAAGGCAGAGACAGGGAGATGGCGTGGGCCCAGGAATTCCTCTGCTGATTCCTCCATTTTGATAACTCTGTCCCTTTTTGCAACTTCCAAATGAAGAGGCTGGCAGGTCTGTGCCAACCCCACTGGGTTCTGGTGCCAAGTGCATCCCTAACCTGGGAGCTGAATCCCTGAGTGTCCTGGAAGCAACAAGAAACCAGTTACATCTGTGGAGAGATTAGGAGGCAGGACCTGAGCCCCAGGGACTTCCTTCAACTCCCAAACCTACGTCCACCACAGATGGTCGCCAAGCAACCACACTCTGGGACTCTTCTTAACATACATTCTAATCTATTTCATCTATTTAATTTTTGTGACATATTTCCATGTGTTCTTGACTGCTTGCTGGAAGAGATCCCACAACTCTCTCTACACCCCTTCCTTAACCCCTCCAATCACACAGTGTTTGACACATACTCAGTGTGCAGGTCATGTTTAGCCTTTTCTAGAGGAAGTTGTTCCAAAACCATCAACCAAATATTTATAGAACACTATTTACCGTTTCTGTGTTCAGCTGTGTGAAATAATGAATTCGTTTTGAGTAAATCAGTCTTAAAGTTTTGATGACTCTATTGGCTTTGTTTTGTGACAAAGTGGCCAAGTGGGAAGAGCAGGAAAATCTGAAAGGGGGAAATTTAAGTTTATTGTTCTCATAAAGTCAAGCTTTCTTAAAAATCATTCATTGTCCCTTAAATTCTGACAGTTTTACCAAGGGCTAAACACTATTAATATCTCCATTTGATAGAAGAAAGTGAAATTTTGGTAGTCAGGGTTCTTGAAGGACAATGACACAGTTTCTAGAAAGTTAAAAAATTTACATGCTCTTCAATCTACCTTAATTTCTAGGAATCTATTTCAAGAAACACTATCTAAAGACACAAAGTATAGGCACATGGGTGTTCTTTGCAGCTGTGTTTGTGAAAACAACCAAATAGAAATAATTCTTCAAAAGATAAATAATTTAAAACATCCTGATATAGCCACGTAATCAACAAGAAATCACTGAAAAGAGTGAAGTATATATATACATACTAAAATGAAAGGTATCTATGATGTCAACATAAAACTATATATATTCATTCCATGTGTATTTCTCTATACAAATATCTATATTACCACATAACTATTACAGAACTACATATAATATTTTGCTTTGGTAAAAGCTGTATATATTTACATAAACATAAGAACATTTGATGTGCTATATCCTAACCTGTTAAATGTGATTTCCTCTGGCAGATACGATTTTTAAGAAATGGAGATCTCCACTTTTCATTTTCCATTCTTTGTTCATTGGTTTTCATAAATATAAGTATGTGATTTTTCTTGTCATTTTAATTCAAAAGATTTTAAAAGTTGGGGATTTTCTCTAAAAACTGGTTTCTTCTTGGTTCTCCTGGTTTTCACCTCATCCCCCACAACCGACTCCCAACTGTGATGCATGGTGCTCCAGATATTTTGAACCACTTGCTCTGGATCCCCCACTGAGGGTACGAGCCTGTTAGATTTCAGTCTGGCTCAGAGAATGTCAGGAATGTTTACTGACGTCAATGTTACCCACCGTATCAAGGGGTCAGGGCAACAAACATATCCTGGATAGCTCCAAGGGATAGATTTTTGATTCAGAATTCTGTTTCACCACACCCACCCACACAGGTCTGCACACAGGGCTTCCCCCAAGCAACATTTTATAATCCCTTTCCATTAAGATATCCTCCTCCTGCCCGGCACCATAGCACACCTGTCAGGACAAGTGTGGGGCATTATCAGGAGTCAGGCAGCAGCAACTCTGCCTTGATGAAGCCAGAGAGTCCAATCCTTTCTTCTTCTAAGGGGTCCTCAACATCTGATGACTTACACCACTGACCCACGAACTTTGAAATGTCTCCAATAACTCTAGGGTTCAGTTCAGATCTTAACAGCATGAATATTGCATGAATCCTTCATATGTAAGATGAATATGAAACTTGCAGCCCATAATCAAGGGGAAAGGAAAAGCAAAAGATTCTAGTAGACTGCTAGTTCACGTTGGCTGGGGCTCTTTCATTGGTCAACCTCTTTTTTAAGAGTAAGTTAGCAGAGAAGTTAGTGCTCCCTAAATGGTCCATATGTTCCCCTTCATTGCAGTTGCATTGGGCTCATGTGGTTAATTCTGGCCAATAAACTGTAAGATTAAGTGAAGTGTGTCACTTCTGGACCACAACAATTAAGAGCAGTATGCCTTTTCTGTCTTCTTTCTCAGTCTAGAATCTGTAGCTACAAGATGGAAGCAGCTTGAATTCCTGAGTCACCACTTAGAGGAGTGCTGCTGGGGTTAGTACTACTCAAAGTATAGTTCCTGAGCCAGCATCATTATTACCAGAGAACTCGTTAGAAAAGTAGAACCTTGAGCCACACCCTAGACCTGTAGAATCAGAGTCTATTAGGTGGGGCCCAGGAATCTGTGCTTAAACAAGCCCATCAGGAGATTCTGATATAACTAAATTTTGCAAACCAGTAACTTAACCCACATCAGAATTTGTGTGAATGGAAAACATTTATTTTGTTAATCCACTGGGGGCTTGTTTGTCACCTAGGTATAACCTATCCCGTCCTGATTATCATAGAGTATAAGCATAAAATGCTTTTCTCTCATCATTGGCTCCACCTTAATGTCTTGAGAAGATCCCATCACTTTCTGGTCACTTCCAGTCACCAGAATTCTTTCAGTTCAAAACTCCAATCTCAGGCCCCAGTTGTGGTGGCTCGTGCCTGTAATCCTAGCGCTCCCCCGGGAGGCTGAGGCGGGAGAATTGCTTGAGCTCAGGAGTTCAAGACCAACCTGAGCAAGAGTGAGACCCCGTCTCTACAAAAAATAGAGAAATTAGCCAGTGTGTTGATATGTGCCTGTAGTCCCAGCTACTCGGGGAGGCTGAGGCAGGAAGATCGCTTGAGCCCAGGAGTTCAAGGTTGCTATGAGCTAGGCTGACACCACAACACTCTAGCCTGGGCAACAGAGCGAGACTCTGTCTCAAAAAAAAAAAAAAAAAAGAACAGAGGAACAGAGTCCAGATTGAACCCAATTTGGGGAAGAAAATGTATGGTGTGATAAAAGTGACAGGCAAGTGGTTAGTAGTCTTCACATACGTAGACAGAATGAACATAAGAAAGTTACATGCACTTGGTAGATAGTTGTTTGGGCCTCGTGTATTTCTCTCTTTTGTCCTTAAATGATCCTTTGGAAAAACATCCCCTTCTTGTAGTTCGTGTGGTTCTGAGTCCAACAACATTGTCTTTTATAGACACTGATCAGTTCAAACAATCCATTTCCCTAGCACAGATTGGTTAAGAGAGAGGTTGGCAGACTTGCTCCATGAAGGGCCAAATAGTAACTGTTTTAGGTTTTGTGGGCCACAACCACTCAACTTTGCTGTTGTAGTGTGAAAATAGCCTTAGATCACACATAAACAAATGAGCCTGGCTGTGCTCCAATAAAACTTTTTTATGGACGCTAAAAATTTGAATTTCATACAATTTTCATGGGTCTCAAAATATTCTTTTGATTGTTATTTAAACATTTAAAACTTCTTAGCTTACAGACATGTAAAAACAGGCGTAGGTCACATTTAGCCCATAGGCCATCGTTTGCAGATGCCTATGGGCTCCCAACCTAAGCCAGACCAGTAAAAATGGACCTCACCCTCTTGGCTCAAGATAAAAGAATATAAACGTTCTCTTATCAGATCCACATTGCTCTGGAAGTTTCTGTCGCTATCTTGCCAATAGAGTAACTAGTCCTAGGATGAAGCTCTTCAGAGGGAGATCAGAAATTCAGGAAGAAACATGGTCTATGGTGATAGTTAAGGACCACTAGATAGAGTTTTGTCCGAAGCTAATTCTACTTCTTGAACCTTCAGTTATAGGAGCTAATAAGTTCCCTTTATCATTTCAGCCAGATTAAGTCAGTTTTCTGATAGTATGACTTAAAACATCCCTAACTGATACAGATTGTAATGTTGTAACAGACCCCAAAAAGTGGAACAGGCTGAGGGCAGCAGCTAAGGTCAATGAAGACACCTCTAGTTACCAAAACAACTGGTTACACCCATGGTCCATTTTATATTCTGAAGCCTTCTAACTACCAAGGTTTCATCAAAAATGAAAATTCAGTATATTGGAGACTGACTACTTCTGGCATCAGGCCCATTAAGAGATTAATTTATTCTGAAACTGACTCATCTGATAGCAGATTAGGAAAAAAATAAAGTTTTCTAAGAGAGGCCCTTTCTACTTGCCGCCTATAAACCCAGCTGAGTGAAAACCCAGTGATCTGGAGTTCCCAGGACTAGACGAGCAGAGCTCTCCACTCCCAGCTGATAAAAGTACAAGCAGAAATGAGAAGGCAGGAGGCTAAGCAGGACAGGAAAGTTGGGTCTAGAAGCAGCCTGAACCACCTCCTTCTCAGATCCCTCCTTTTAAATATTTATCTTGTTGATAAAATGAATGTATTAGTCGGGGTTCCCCAGAGAAACAGACCAATAGGCTATCTCTCTATAGATATGGATATTGATGTAGAGATACAGAGATAGAGGTATTTATTAGAAATTGGCTCACTGTTATGGAAGCCAAGAAGCCCTGTCACCTGCAAGCCAGAGAACCAGGAAAGCTGGTGGCATAATTCAGTCCGAAGTCTAAGTCCAAATGCCTGAGAACCAGGGCAGCCATTGTTCTGAGTCCTAGTCCAAGTCCAAAAGCCTGAGGAAGAGGGGAGGGGAAGTGATGGTGCAAGTCTGAAGGCCCGAGAGCCAGGAGCGTTGACACCCAAGGGCAGGAGAAGATGGATGTTGCAGCTCAGACAGACAGTGGACTTGCCCTTCCTCCACCTTTTGTTCTGTTTGGGCCCTCAGTGAATTGGGTGATGCCCACCTGCATTGGTGAGGGCAGATCTTTGCTTAGCCTTATGATTCAAATTGTAATCTCTTCCGGAAACACCTCACAGCACACTCAGAACTGATGTTTTGCCAGCTATCTGGGCATCCCTTAGTCAAGTTGACACAAAATTAACCATCAAAATGAGTAACAATGCCATTCTTTCTGAAGGTGCAGCTGGAGACAGGGAGCTAATTATGGTGGCCTCCACGCCCGCGGCACGGTTTCACCAGCAGAGGGCAGTGCAGGGACAGAAGTCAACGAAACGGGGAGCGGGTGTGACAGTAGAAGGTTGTGCTGGGACAGATGTTCCAAAACCCAGTTCCAGAAGTAACATTGTGCTTGATCGATTTTCTGCCTCTGATCAACTGTTGTGGCTGCTTTTTTCACCTGAGCTCGGTAGGGAAGGAATGAAGAGTTACTCGAAACACAGTGTTTAGAGAAGGGGAGAGGCCAAAGTCTGAAGGAGAAAATGGCCTCCTCAGCCAAGTTCCTCCCCATATTTATTTCCAGGGACATGTGCAAGGGGTCAGGGCCATTTGCTAATTTCTATAACAACTTCGATACGGGTCAGCTGTTTTCAGCTGACCTTCACACTCAGCAAACGAGCAGCTTCGGGCAGGCGTTTTCACCTGACCCTTCATTCACCTTGCTCACATTCTTTCCATCCATCCATCCATCCTTTCTTCTGGGCCCAGCCCCCATACGTCCCCTTTTTGTATATTTAAAATTAGAGACACAGTGTGAGTAGGGGAAAGATGTAAGCCTCAGTCAGTGTCTTTTCACAATGGCTTTGGGAGGTCATTTGGCAGATCCATCCTGGGAAGTAAAAGAACAACTGACAAGACCAAGCACTACTGGCTGATAAAGTATTTTTGGGTGGTCGTGGGAATGCGCCATGATGTATTATGTAATTTGGTAACACCCACAGGAGGATTAGAGGAATGGTAAACTACTGTGATATTAAGATAGTCTGTTCCATTTCTCTATCAGGAATGTGGAGGCAACCATACTCCTCCAGTCCATGTCCAGGCATTGGTAGACAGGTCTCCAAGCCTCAAGGGTTAACCCCAGGTGATACAGGCACACCCCGTACAGACTGACACGCTGAGCGTTGTGTGACGAGCTTGTTTCTGTGTAGTGGGAAACTGTTTAGAAAGCGTTCCAGCGTTTTGGTGAAAGAACCGATGAGATGTTACAGCATTTTTAAAGGCATTAGTGGAACATACATGGTAGGAAATGAGACGATCAACGGCATCATTTCCTTCTGTCAGAGCTCCAGGCAAAGGGGTAAGAGCATGAATATGGGAAATAAAGAGGGGGTGTCTCAGGATATCTAATAAGCGCTATAGAACAAGGAATTGTTGAAGTTCGATTAGGTGTATCCTTAATGATAGCATTTTTGATATGAAGAATGGAATAGAATACATAACGGGAGTCAGTAATGATGTTTAGGGGTTCTAATGGAAATGTTTTTAAAGCTAATATAAGCACTCCTAGTTCTGCTTGTTAAGTGGAGGGAAAACCAGAGGTGGATAAATATTCCAATCACCGTCTTCCCATGCAATTCCTGCTTTAGATGATTGTCCTGAGCCAACTACAAACGCTATCCGGGCGGTGGGAGAAGTGTAGGGAGAGCTTTGTAAGCAATTGTACAGGAAACACGAAGAGAGTGGAGAGAAGCTTGTCGGAGAGTTAACGGAAGGAAAGAGAACCTACGTAACTTGCAAGGGCTGATTGCCAAAGTAAGGAATTATGTAAAGTTGTTTCAAAGCAGGTTTTAGGAATAGGGAGATATATAGTGTGTGAATCTAATCCAAGTAATTGTTGTGTATGACAGCATCCCTTAATAAGCAAAGGGGCAAAGAGATCTAGAAGGAGAGGAAAGGTTTTGGGGGAGTGTGAGGTAAAAATAACCATTCCAAAGGAGCAATGTGAGGTGTTAATTGGCCTATAAGAGCAGGTGGAGATAGGGGGTGTTGAAGATAAGTAAAAGAACAGGTTTGTCCGGGTTGCAGTGAATGTGAAAAAAGTAGATAACCAAGATAGCGTCAGGGTTGGGCAAGTTGTATTTTGACTGTGGCAACTTGCAGCCCAAGGAGGGCAGTATACGTTTGCACATGGGCAAACAATTCTGCTTGAGGAGGAGCTGCTAATACGTCATCCATATGGTGATAGAGGATGGAAATTGGTGTCAGGAGGGAAGCAAGCCTTGATGAACATAATGTCGATAAGTAGTGGGACTATTTAACATTCCTTGCGGAAGGATTTTCCAGTGATACCTGTCAGCCCGATGGGCATTACCATAAGTGGGAACAGAAAATTTAAATCTTTCCCAGTCTTGTTTTGCTAGAGGAATTGTGAATAAACAATCTTTCAGATCAATTACAATCAAAGGCCAATCTCTTGGAATCAACCACAGCTGGGGAAGACCGGGTTGTGGCGGTCCCATCAGGACTATAATAGCATTAAGAGCTCTTAAGTCCTGTAGTAAACGCCACTTATTGTTCTTTTTAGGTATGACGAATACAGGAGTGTTCCATGGTCTCAGGGAAGGTTCTATGTGTCCTGCTTTAAGTTGGTCCTGGACAAGAGATTAAGTGTTTTGTCTTGCTCAATGGGCCACTGCTCCATCCAGGCGAGCAAATTAGTGGTCCATTGCAAAGGTGTGGGTTGTATTGGATGCACCTGAGCAGTGGGGCCCTAATGAAAAGCCTAGGTAGTCAGAAGATTCTATTGTTCTAGCAAATCTCGTCCCCATAAAGATTGACCTCTCATACGCAATGTTGAAAAGCGGATGGTTTACCAGGAGGGGAATAGAGATCCTGGATTAGAATCCTTAGGAACAGGTAAGGGAGTCAGCGCTGTTCGCACCAGGCTCCATGCAGTTAACGCGTTAAGGGGCCCAGGAACCTCCCTGCCCAAAATTCTTCTCAAACTTCCCTACTCGCTCCCAGAGTTCTGGATCTAACGTGCTGTCATTGGGGAACCTGAGGCAATGTTGCCTCACTGCACTTAGGAGCTGCTATAAGGCTTTTGGTTCAACACAACACTGGGCGGCTTTCAAGAGCTGCTGCAAAATGCGCAGGTAGAGTCGCTGATCTTTCACCAGCTCTTGCCCCTGTTAGAAATGCCCTTCTAAAACCACATGCGTCCGTCCCTTTCCCAAAGCAGCGGACGGGACTGTCCCTTACCAGGATGATGCTCCTTGTAGTCCGGACGCCCGGATTCCTGAATCACGTTGGGGTCACCACTCGTTGCGGCTGCTTTTCGCTCCTGAGCTCGGCAGCTAAGGAATAATTCCTCGAAACACATAGTGTTTAGAGAGAAGAGGAGAAGCCAAAGTCCGAAGGAGAAAATGGCCTCCTCAGCCGACTTCCTCCCCCTATTTATTTCCAAGGACACGTGCAAAGGGTCAGGGCCCATCTGCTAATTTCTTTAACAACTTCCATACAGGTAGCTGTTTTCAGCTGACCTCTGCACTCAGAAAACAAGCAGCTTCAGGCAGGCGTTTTCACCTGACCCTTCACCTTGCTCACGTTCTTTCAATCCATCCATCCTTTCTTCTAGGCCCAGCCCCCTCAATTAACCACCCAATGGAATTAACCAAAAACAACTAGATCAAAAGCCTTCCAAAACTGGGAGTTGCATTGCCTCTGAAACCACAAGGGTAGCCCCAAACAGCCCACGATTGCACCCCAATAGTGGTTCTCAAACTTAGCTGTGCATTAACATCACCTGGGGAGTTTTAAAATTACCCATGCCAGGCCCCACCTACATCCAGTTAAATTTGTAACCGTGGTGGTAAGGCCCTTCGAAAGCTCCCACAAATGATTCTAGTGCGAATTCAAGGTTGACAAGCACTGCTCCACACGGAAGCCAATGCTTAGGCTCCCATCTCCAATAGGAAGCAGACACCTCTATGAAAGGTATTCGTTCCTAACAGGGTGGCTAGATACAATACAGGATGCCCAGTTGAGTTTCACAGCAACAAATAAGGTTTTTTTATAACTATGTCCCAAATATTACATAGAACATACTTATCCTACAAATGTTATGCAATTCTGCATTTGTATTTGCTAACTCTGGCCACTCTAGCCCCCAAGCCTCACCTCAGAGATAGCCATGGAGAACATTTTCCCCAAATGCAGAGCAGAGAACAACAGAGAATCTGACCAAGGCTTTTAGCCAACTGCCAGGTGAGGAGCCCTTGCTGGACTGTGGGCAGGGTTTGCTAGACCGTCACTAATATGAGCACTTAGCGCGGAGCCCGGCACTCTGTAAACCTTCAACAAACATTAGTCATCATGCTGAGGAAAGCTTCATTTATGAAAATGAACTTATGTGCATAAAAAGGCACCACAGTGGGCATCCCCTTGGTATTCATTGAAGCAGAAAATCTTTCTGTACCACATCAACTGTGATCTGGTTTATAAAATAATGATGTCAATTTCAACTTTCCAGGAACATGTCTCCAGGAAAACATCTGGTGTGACTGTGGTTTCTGCCCCTTTTCATGTTTCTCTACCCTTCTCCCAGTATCCTTGTCAGTTGGGATTCTGATTAGTTGGGAAAAGAAAACCAGTAGAGTCAGTCATCACAAGGAAAAGGCTGGTTTACCTTTAATGTAAGAACCATCAATATTTTCAAATGCAGTGCTGGGCAAAAACATTTAATAAGCATTTGTCACTCGACATACATGGTACAGTTTCTGCTGAGAGAGCTAATCACACTCATCGATCCACATGCTGGAGGAAAAGCGGAGGAAAGATGAAGAGGTTGTCCTAAGATGTCTAAGAAAACACCCAGTACATAACACAATGCGACAATAGAGATCAATTACAGAAATTAAATACGATACACAAACTGAAACTAAAGTTAAGGAGGGCCCCAGTGTGTGGCTGGGCATGGCGGGTGGGGACCCACGGGAGAGGTGGCTGCCAGGGTTGTAAGATCACGGCCTGGCTCAGGCCCCTGGTCCCCACCGGGCCCACCAAGGTCACTGGGTTCCTCGCTGCTCCCAGGCCGCTCAGGCATTCAGCTCGAGGTTGGTGACGTATTCCTAGACCCAGGCCTCACTGGGGTCGGCACAGACCTGCCGGCCTCTCTCGGTGAGGAAGCTGTGGAGGAGGGTGGGAAGATTAAGCACTGAGGAGCCCAGCAGGGAAATCATGTGGCCGCTCCATCCTTCTCTGCCCCAGACATCTCAGGGCCTCTTCACAGGCCCATAAAATCTCCCCTTAACCTTGGGGTTCACGGACCTTCCCTGAGTGCCTCAGATGGCAGTTTTCCCAGGACAGGTCCTTCATGACTCTTCAGGCTCCCCTAGACAGATCAGAAAATCCTTCGGGGGCCTCCCTTGGAGTCCTTCACCCTTAGAAAGTGGAGTACTCGTGAGGGGGCCTCACCCCGGACCTCCCGGCCTGCCTCTCCAGGGTGGGCAGGAAGACTGGCCATTACATGACAGCTGGCCTGGAGCACTGGCTGCTGGTCTCAGAATAGGCGTCCACAAATCTGAGTGGAATCTCCCGGGAGATACGGAAGACGCAGCAGGCGGTCGGGGTGCCGGCTCCAACTGTGAGAGACAGGACAGAAAGATCTTAAGTCACTGCTCAGAGGAAAGGGCAAGCCTTTTCTCCTCTCTTTCGGTGATTCTCATTCTCTGTCTTGGTTCTGAATCTTTATGGCTCTCTACAGGGAATTTAGTTTTCTGAACAAACTTCTTCTTGTCCTGTCTCTCCTTGGGGAGTTCCATCTGGAATTCATGAGGAGAGGCCACATCCCTGGGAACCGCTGGGACCCAGATTCTATCTCTTGCCAAAATACCAGGTGGGCCTCTATTTTCTCACTCTCCCTCTGTCTCCCAGAGTGAGAGAAGAGAATTACTAGAACCCTTTAGGAAGAAAAACTCCCAAAATTCTTCTCTACTTGTCAGGCACAGACTTTGGCATTGTGGTCCAAGCATGGCCAGAGAGTAGGGGCACAAGGGCAGAAGACAGACTCACACAAGGCAGAGCAGGTCTGGGGGCAGACGGCCTCCATGAAGAACAGGCTGGTGAGGGTGGCCACGGGCACCTGCCTGCTGCTGGGCAGAGTGTGAGCCCAAGCGGTGGCCTGGTAGAGTTGAACTTGAGGACTTGCAGCTGCTGCCTGCTCTGGGGTCTCAACTCTCTCTCCTCTTCATAGGAAGCCTTGGCGCATTAGAAGATGTAAACTTGGGGAGACTGAGGGGGGAATTTTTAATCATCGTATTGGTGTCATGCTGTGTGTTGCACAAACCCGGAGAGCTTTATGTCACTACAAGGGTTCGGTCTGTTTGCAAGAATGGCTCAGTTGCTTACTTGATGGGGAAATGGTTTCCACAGTGAGAGGAGGTGAGATGCTGGTGACACCCCAAGACTGGGTTAGCTGGTGTCTCCTCACAAGAGCAGATATGTAGATAAAATATTTCTCCCACAGAGTTGAAACTTCTGATATCCTCCCCAGCAGTTCCAATGGCATAGATGTACCACTGATGAGAAAGCCAGAGAGTCATGAGAAGTGCAACCCAAGATAAAACCATGCCCTGGATGGAGACAGAAGATTGGGGAAACCTCAGCTACAGGAGGCGCAAGGTTGAGGGGGGCCTTCAGACATTGGCTCATTCTTCAAACATTCATTGAACCTCTGCAATATGCCAGTCCCCCAGCTGGGTTAGCTGGGAGCTAACATGAATGGTGAGCCTTAAAGTTTTGTTACCCTTTGATCCAGCAAAGCACCCTGACAGGGATCTAGGCTGTGGCTATAAACACAAAGATGAAGAAAGTGTTTGTCCCAGCTTATTTGTAATAATTAAAAGATGACCTACAATTTAATAAATTATGGTATATTCACCTCATGTAAGAATAATTAGCACTTAAAACTGAGAAAGTAATAAGAAATTTAAAAAGGAAGTTTTCATTTCTCAAAATTCCTGGAACATTTCCTGTTTCCTTATTGTGAAGTCAAGATGGCCATTCCCAGAGTTTGTCTGGCAACTCAGTGATGTTATCCAGAACTCAGGCTTCTGAAAACATCTCCCTTTTCCCCGTGTTTTTGTTGGCTTTTCTTCTTTGGGCTTGCCACCTCATGGTCACAAGATGGCTGCTGCTTCTCGGTCATCGCATCTTCACATCACATAGGAAGGGTCTTATAGGAATACAGAAAGAACAATGTTATTAGTGTTTACTATTCAAATTACTTTTATATGTCTTAAAATGTGAAATACAGATTATACCCAAAAGTAGTAAAACCTATTTTTAAAAATATGTGAAATACAGAAAATAAAAACTAATTTATATAAGACTATATAAAAAAATATTATATATATATATATATATATATATATATATATATACACACATATAAGCAGGGTAGGCAGCAGGGCAAATGCAGGCAAGGATGTGGGGGTTTTCCTTTACATTCTTACTTTCCTATTGTGGCATACATGAGTTCCGAAGCATAATCTGAGTCAAAATTTTTTTCCTTGAAGGTAAGAAAAATTCTGTTACCCAAAATTTACCACTATTAATAGTTTAGTTTATTTTTTTCAAGTGAAGTTTTTTCCTAGGCTTATGGTAGTTCTGTTTGCTTACTTGCTTTTTTCCTACTTTTTACTGTGTGTCGGGGGGGTGGATTATTGTTGTCATGATACAGATGTAACTGTATTTTTCTTATTTATACAGTCGTGTGTTGCTTAACATCAGGGATATATCTGAGAAATGTGTCATTAGGCAATTTTGTCTTTCATCGTTGTGCAAACATCATGGAGTGCACTTACACAAACCTAGATAGTTTAGCCTACTACGCACCGTGGCTGTACCACACAGCTTATTGTTCCTAGGCTACGAACTTGTACAGCATGTTACCGTACTGAATACTTAGGCAATTGCAACGCAATGGTAAGTGTTTGTGCATCTCAGCATTTCAAATATAGAAAAGGTACAGTAAAAATATGGTATCATAATCTTGTGGGACCACTGTCGTATATGCAGCACATGACAGTACTTAATGGTAGAAGACTTTTCCAAATCATTCCAGTATTTGTAAGAATTGCCTAATTTGCTCACCCATCAGCTTAGTGAATTCATATTATCATGCAGTACTGTAGCACATTAGGACAGGTTCCAATTTTTAATTGTTATAAACTGTACCAAACATCTTCATGCCCAAAACCTTCTCCATAAACGAGGTTATTTCCATAGGATATTTTCCTAGCTGTAGGCTTCCTCAGTCAAAAAAATAAGGACATTTAAGGATCCTGGTGTATACAGATACTCTTATCTAACACGTGGTCAGCTCTGTTACCCATTGTCAATGCCAAGTATGGCATGTTGTAGAGATCTGCAAATGTTTGATAAATCAGTGATTAAAAGATTGACCTCATCATTCTTATCATTCCTGTAGCCCAGACCTTCCCTATTCCATTCTGTCCATTTGGGTTTGGATCAAACACGGCTTGGCTTACTTAAGATTCTGCAGCACCATCATGCATGTCCCATCGTGCGGCCAAAACACCTGTGAAGAACACTGGACTTATCTGCTCCGTGGGAGGAATGAGAATGGTGCTATTTGTGGCTAGATCTGTTCCTGGTAGAAGACGCCAGCTAAGCTGAGCCTCTTGGTGACACCAACTCTTGACTTCACCTTCACCGGTTAACCATTTCTTAAGAACACTCCCGTCAACATGATGTCATGGTCCTTTTCACCCAAGGTGTAGTTTGACTGTGACTCTTGCTGCCCAGGATGCTGTGGCATCCCACTGCAGGTCACCCCATGTGATCAGAAGAGCTGTGCAGCTCAGCATCAGAGATGTGCTTTGTGGCAGAATCAGATCTGTAGATCTCTCCGTGTACTAATGGTTCTAACACCAACATCTCACCTCCTCTCACTGTCAAAAACATTTCCACATAGTCAGCCCCAACAAGGGAGCAATTGAGCTCTTCCTGTACATCCTGAACCCTTGTGGGACCCCAGCGTGTGCGACTCAGAGCATCACACCACGCAATTCACATCTTCCCCTCTGGTCATCCCCAGCCTCCAACTCCTCATGGTCTAGAGTTGCCTAGAAGGGGCCAGGGACATGGCTTGGGCCCCAGAAGGGTACAGGCAGCAGTGAGTGCCCAGTCCTGTCTTGGCTTTGTCCACACTCCTCCACCTGCCCAGCACTGGACAGGTTCCCAAAGCTATCCTTGTCAACCATCTCCTCACCATGGCCCTCACACCACAAGTCTCATCTGCCCATGAGACTCTCTCAACCCTTGTCCTTTCTTCATTTTAGAGTTTTTTCCCAGTGCTCTGGACAGACATCTAAACCATATCTCTTAATTCCTGCAACTGAAGACTCTTTAAGTAAAAGCAAAGAACTTCACGGAAGGTTTAAAAATGTTCTGGGCTATTTTCCACGGACTTTAATCTAGTTTCCAGGTCTGAAAGGCAAGGGAGGTCTAGGATCCCCTTGTAGTTGGGAAAACTAAGGCCTAACTCAGCCGTTAACAAGATGTAAACTCCAGATCTCGTTGGTCCCTACAAGTGAAAAGGGTGAGCAAATGGCAGATTATCCTCAGTTCCACTCTTAGGGTGATTTACAGAAGATGAGCTCTTGCTGGGAAATGTCTCCATAGACTGAAGTTCCCCCAAAAGAAATGGAACAAGGGACAGCGGTTCCAACAGCTATATTCCCTGAAGAGAAAGCTAAGAACTGAGAGTAAGGCAAAGGCAGAGATTTAAAATAAAAACTCAAGATAGAGAAGAAATGTCTGACTTCCTTGGTTCCTCTTGTGCCCTACTCCACAGCCTTGAGCAGTGACGTCTCCGTCAACTTCTTGCTGGCCCCTTCGGAGGGTGGAAGAAGTTGACTTGGCTTTTCTCAGGCTCTGTATGCCCCTTCCCTCACTGCTAGGGCAGACACCCCACGGCCTGCTGCCTCTCTTATGTCTCCCCAGATCCATTGAAAATTTCCTGATGGTCAATGTGACTCCCACAGCCAGTGTTCTACCCTGGCATCACGTTGGGACCAGTCCTCCTGCTTACGGATAGGCAGGGTGCATGGAGGAGACAACCCACAGGACAGGGACAGAGAGCAGGTAGGCAGAGGTGGGAAGGTGGGAGCTAATCTAGATTTCTTTGCCCAGTGAAAATGCCCTTCAAAAGTAAGGTAAGATGAAAACACTTCCAGGAAAACAAAAACTGGAGACTTCATCATCAGAAGACCCACAATAAAGAGATTCCTCAGGCAGAAGAAAAATAATTCCAGATGAAGCTCAGAGACGCAGAAGGATTACGAGAATAGGAAGAGCAAAGATGTAGTGAAAACTAAATGAACGTTGACTGTATAAAGTAATTAGAATATGTTATAGGACAGCGGTCCCCAACCTGTTTGGTACCAGGGACTGGTTTCATGAAAGACAATTTTTCCACAGGACTGGGGTTGATGGGGGGATGATTCAAACACATTACATTTATTGTGCAATCAAACCTCCCTACTAATGATAATCTGTATTTGCAGCCGCTCCCCAGCACTAGCATCACCGTCTCAGCTCCATCTCAGACCATCAGGCATTAGATTCTCATAAGGAGCCGCAACCTAGATCCCTCGCATGCGCAGTTTACAGTAGGGCTCGCACTCCTATGAGAATCTAATGCTGCCACAGATCTGACCAGAGGTAGAGCTTATGTGGTGATGTGAGCGATGGGGAGCGGCTGTAAATACAGATGAAGCTTCGCTCACTCACCCGCTGCTCACCTCCTGCTGTGTGGCCCAGTTCCTAACAGGCTGCTGACCAGGACTGGTCCACAGCCCAGGGGTTGGGAACCACAGGACTACACTGTCAGCTCTTCTGGGTCTCTCCCTTGCCAATTCACCCTGCAGATTTGGGGACTTGTCAGCTTTCATAATCATGTGAGCCAATTCCCCCAACTTCTTTTTTCTTTTCTCTTTCTTTTTTTGAGACAGGGTCTCACTCTGTGGCCCGGGCTAGAGTGCAGTGGTGTCATCATAGCTCACAGCAAACTCAAACTCCTGGGCTCAGGCAATCCTCTTGCCTCAGCCTCCTGAGTAGCTGGGACTGTAGGCACACACCACCACGCCCCGCTAATTTTTCTATTTTTTGTAGAGACGGGGTCTTGCTCTTGCTCAGGCTGGTCTCAAACTCCTGAGCTCAATCTTCCTGCCTCCCAGAGTGCTAGGATTACAGATATGAGCCACCGTACCCAGCTCAATTTCTTATTTCTCACACACACATGCACACACAATTGTTCCTGTTTCTCTGGAGAACCTTAACACAATGGTCCTTCCAATAAAAGGTGCTAGGTCCATTGGATATCCACATGACAAAAAATAAATCTTGAACCCTTCTTCCCACCAAACATAAAAATCAACTCCAGATGGAATGTAACTTTAAATATCAATGCTAAAACAATAAAACCTCCAGAAGTTAACCTAGGGGGACATCCGTATTGCCTTAGGATAGGGGAAGATTTCTTATCGTATCGCAAAAGCCCAAATCATAAATAAATGATTGATGTGTTTGGCCACATTAAAATTCATAACAGCTGTGGAAGCCCCGCCCAGTATTCTGCTCTGTCGAAGGAGGGTGTGACCACTCTCTTCAGAGAGAGATCTGTCATGTGAAAAGGAAACAGCTAAGCATGATCCCTGGGTGCTGCCAACTCCTGGTCACCCATTTGGAGACACAACTTCCCCATTAACAGCCCAATCACACTAGCCACTGAGCCACTCTTGTGTGTACCCTAAACCTTTCTAGTAACCACAGGCAACCCTGGGTTTACAACTCCATGACACCACGATACTTATAATTGCTTGCATAGGCACTTCCAGTATCTGTGTTCCTGTGGTCCAGGGCAGCCTATGAAAAGGAGGGAAGATGGCTCAGATCCCAGAGGGAGGCCGGCACTAGTGAGTTCCCAGCTCTTCTCGCTCTGCTCACACTCAGCTGCCTGTCCAGCGTCATGAAGGGTCTCGCGGCTGCTCTCCTCATCCTCCTCTGCACCATGGCCCTCTGCTCCTGCGCCCAGGGTGAGTCTGTCGTCCATGTGCCTTTGACGGTTGCTCCCTGGCCAGAAGTCAGACCACATCTCCCGGTGGTGTGGCCTGAGAACCCCCATATGAAATGGGGTTTCAAACCGACATCATTGTTTCCTTTAGAAGATTCAAAAAGAGTCTATTGATCTGGGCTGCAGGATGGAAGTCGGGAGAGATTTTATTCTACTTTTTAGGTGAGATTATCCAAGTCTAATCCATTGGGTTATTAGCACGAGGCAGAATCCAGGTCTGTTTAGTTCCCACTGGTGCCGGTAAATTTTAGAATTACCTCAGTGGTCTCCCAAAGTTCAACCCCTTGGGTGATTTATAAGAGATGTCTTTACTTTTCTCAGCTATCTTATGATTTAATAGATAAGGAAAAAACCATCCCCAAAGAGAGTTAGGAGAAGGGAGTAGACTATTCAGAGAGCTTGGTTCCCTGTAGAGTTAGGATAAAGACCAAAATGCTGAGACAAAACCAAAGACAACAGTAGGAAAATCAATGAGAAGTAAACCAACAAACAAAAAGCCAAGTTATTTCCAGTTATCTTTTCCCCCAAGCCTCGACCGTGAGCTATGCTGTCTCTCTCCGCTTCCTCTGACCCTTTCAGACCTGCCTGTCCTGAGCAACTCTTTGTCCTAGGTCCTTCAGACGGTGTCGGCACAACCCCCTGCTGTTTCTCCCTGGTCTCCCGGCAGATACCCCGCAAATTTGTGGTCGCCTATCATAAGACCAGTGGCGAGTGCCCCACCCATGGTATCGTGTAAGTATCAGTCTCCTGTCCATCCCAGGAGACACAGGACTCACATGGCTGGGGACAGGGTTGGGGGGGTCACTGCCCGCAGGAATCAGATCTGGGAGAACCTCACAAGAGCACCAGCTGGCAGATAGGGAGCCATCCTGGGAGGGCTCAGCCCTCTGCGGTCCTATGTGCATGTAGGGCACTGAGAGAGGCCACTGGGCTGTCCCCTGACATGGGCTGGGCCCTGCAGGGAGTGAGGGAGGACCTGCCCAGGTGTAGAGGGAAGAGAGGAGAAAAAGAGACAGCAGAAAGGGGGGGGTGGCCCAAGGGAGTCCTCGTAACTCACTCAGAGAAGGACTGAGGGCCCCTGAGGTTTGGGGGACTAGCTTGCGCTGCCCGCGGGGATGAAGATGCGGGGCCCACAGGTGGTCAAGAATGTCCTTACTCGTTCTCTGTGCAACATTTCTGCCCTCTGTACAGCTTTACCACAAAAAGAGGCCACCAAATCTGTGCCAATCCCAGCAATGCCTGGGTCTGGGACTACATTAGGGACCTGGAGCAGAACTCCTGAGTGGTCCAGTTGAAGATGTGGGTAGATTTGGGAACATCCCTGCAACCCCAGAAATCCTTTCTCCTCTGGGTACCTCCCCTCCCCACTAACCACATGCTGAAATCTTTCTTAACTTTAACTTAGTTAAGCTACTTAAATGTTGTAAATCACTTTACCCACTTGATGTTTTCTCTGAGAAATCGTGTGACACCCTCTTGTCCCTAACCCCCTTCCCAGCTCATCATACAATGGTGGACTCGAGTTCAAGTGCTGGTGAATGATGGTGCTCCTCTCTCTAGGTAGACTTTGGACCAAATCCACCAACAGATGCTTACTGAGTTTTTATGAGACCTTTACCCTGTTAAGAATGTCAGAATAATAAAGATTCTTTTTGTTTTCTTAAGTAAACCTTGGATTTCCAGTTATTCTTTTGTTTTTGTTTTCCTGAAAAATCTCATCCATTGGTTGGATGGAATGAGAGGGAATGCTTAGGGGCATCCAAGTAGGCAGGGAAAGCAAGAGAGGGGATGAATGTCATTCCAGTGACACCAGACTTTGCACCAGGGACACATTCCTCATAGGCTGAAAAAACAGCAAAGTACTAAAAATAAACACGCATTCATATGCACCAAGAAAATCTACCACTTGAATGAACACCAAAGCAAGGCATTCTTTCATGCATATTTATGCCTTTTCATAAATTAAAGGGACGGGTATATGCATACACAAAGAGTGCAATGCGCACCATGCAATAGGATGGACATATTTGAAACTTGGACTGAAGGGGGAGGGGGGGGCAAGGGCAACACACATAGCCTAAATATCTGTACCCCCATATTATGCTGAAATAAAAAAAAAATTAAGGTTTCTTAAGAATAAAGACTAACAGTTTTCGAGGACTTACTGTGAACCACAGCCTATGCTAAGAGATTTACATGCATTGTCCAGTCTTCAAAATATCAGTGTTGTATGTACTCTGATGATCCCCATTTGCCATATGAGGAAACAGAGTTCCAGAGCATTTAAGAAACTTGCTTAGGATCAGACACCTAGTAATATTGGATTCAAACCTACAGAGCAGAGCAAGTCACACACTCTTAATCGGCCGCTAGGAGAGCATCTCTTAACGTGTCCGTATCCCACATGAAACAGGTTTAGCAGAAATGCACACTTCCCTGATAAGAGAGAGCCTCCTCCGAGCAAACAAGAACCAACCTCCAAGCAATGACAAGATGGTTCAGGCTTCTGCTACCTCCCGGCACAGGATTTGATTCACAGGAAATGCATTCTTCTCTGGCAAGCCAGCCTGACAAAGGCTCTCTACTCAGCCATTTAGCTCCAACCGTTTTCTCCCCTTTGCCAGTAGGCTGCATATCAACATGTCTGCTACCTATGTAGAAATCGCAACTTGGGAATGAATAGAAAGCCTTCTCTCTTTGCAGACAAATTATTATATGTGATTCTTTTTCCAAAATAAAGCCTCTCTCTAGGCTCCATGGAATAAAGGAGAGACAGCAGTTTATACTGGGGCCAATTGTTCTCTCCTTCCCACACCTCCTAATCATTGCTTATAAAAACTAGAGAAATTGAGAGGTCAAGAGTAGGGAAGCTGGAATGTGTCCTACTGTCTCCAAGGACTATTCACCCTGGAAAATGTATCTACCCCCAATTGTTAGAATAACTGCAACATGAAAAGCCCTCTCAACATCTTGCATTACTGTACAGAGAATTTCAGGAAGACAGAGGGCAATTACAGCACCAAATGCTCAAGAGAAGAGGGGAAGAAATATTTATCGATGAAGTTTTAACTCCAGAATAGTGCCACTTATATAAGGACCCCAGAACAGCTCTACTCCATTTCTCACAATTTTGGGGAAAAAATTATTGGCAGAAGAGGAACATCCTTCATATGTAAATAAGAAACAAATGAGGAAAAGACAAACACATACTAAACTCTTATGGGTATTAAGCAAACATTTCACATTTACAAGAAATTAAAATGTTCTCTTTCCCTACAGTCCTTCTATGAGAAAGGAAAATAAGTTTCACCTGGACTAAGTCAGGTAGGCTTTAGAATGAAAATGGCAGGTAATCGGCCACTTTGCATAAGATGCATGCTGTCTTATTGTGGGAATTCCTCGCTGATTGTTAACTGTGTTACTGAGTGTTCCGAGGAGTCACGTGGCCTCTTGCCACCCCACCCCCTTCCCCTTCAGTGGCAGAGATTGGCTCATTTCAGGGGCTGCGTGAGCTGGTTCTAGGCAGTGTAAGAAATTCATCAAACCAGCACATATTTATTAACTATGAGTACCCAGTTCTGGGTTCTGGCTTTGAAAATAATACAGTTTTCGTTCTTTCTTTCCTTCCTTCCTCTCTCTCCCTCCCTTCCTTCCCCCCTCCCTTCCTCCCTTCCTCTCTGTCTCCCTGTCTCTTTAGCTCCAAATTTAATTAATACTAACTTTGAGAAGTATTAATATCAGAGAGGATGTGGAGCAACTGATATGCACACACTGCTGCAGGGAGTGTGAATTTGTCCTCCTGCTTTGGAAAATCCTGCTGCCATCTCGTGTGGCAAAGGTGTGCCTGGCCAGGGACCGGGTGCTCCCACTGCTAGGTACAGCCCACAGCCGCCCCTTCGCACACACGGCAGGCAACCTGCGCAAGGAGCCTCAGCAGTAGTGTCGGCATAAACACAAATAAAAGCAGGCAAGTGGAAACTAAATCGTGGTATATTCACACACTGAAATAGTACCAGGAATAAAAGCAAAGCACATGTACTACAGCAACACGCAGTAATATGGCTGAATCTCAAGAGCGTAATGTTGCGAGAGGAAAAAAGCTTAGAAGGATATATGCAATGATTTCATTTATATAAAGTTCAAAAAATACACAACGCTGAAAATATATTAAGATTCAAATGTATGTCATGAAACTATATGAAAAGCAAGAGTGTAGTATTAACACAAACAATATTCAGGACAGAGATCACGCTAAGGAAGAAGGGACCACACAGGGTGGTGGGTACAGGGATGCTGGCAGTATTTTTACCCTTTATTCTTAATCCATGTTTTATGTCTACTCACTATCAAATAAAAATAATTATAAAACTATAAAAACCGGGTTCTAGAAAAGAATATCAATATGACCCCACTCCTTGTTTAGTTGTGTGTGTATAATACATATGATGATTACATATAGAAACATGACTGGAAAATTACACATCAAAATATTAATAGTAGTAAAAAGATTTTTTTTCTCTGATGTTCTTAAAAATTCTGTTAAAAATCATGCACCATTTTTGTTAAAAATTATTTTAAATTACATAGAAGAATTTTATAATGAAATGAAGCTGTTCACAATATGTCAAACCATGGAATATGAAATTATTATGTGTTTGGTATAATCCAAGCTAGAAGAATGCATGGAGAAAAATGATGACGATACATCTAAAGATGTTAACAGGGGATTTTTGATGATGTCTTTTTGCTTAGGTATTTTCTAAATTTCTTCAGAGTTGCTTTCCAAGTAATGAATGATGGTGAAAGCACTGGTTTGGTTTGGTTTGAGGAAGTGCCAAAGGCCTACTCTTTGCTTAAACTCAGAGGAGACCTTGTGCATTTTGTTTATGGCTGGATCTCCAGTCCTCGATTCCTAGTGTATATTCAATAAATATTTGCAGAATAAAAGAATGTGTAAATGAGTGAATTCATGAACAAAAAAATGAGCGTTAACTGAACAGGCAGGAGAGAGAGAGCAGAACACTTGTTCTCCAAGTTTTATTTGTTCCTTCTCTGCCCACTGCAGGCTAGAAAGGGCACAATTTCCACAGATAAGGAAAGATCCAAGGCCAAGATGGGTGGCATTTCAGTCCCTTGGCTTGGATGGAGTCCTTACTAGTAGCTGAGACAATGCACCACAGAGACTGATGACTTTTGCAGATTCTTGGGAGGCAGAGAAGCTGTGGGATATTGAAAATGAGCAAACAGCAACCAACTTCCCAAACAAAGCGGGGGAAAGAAGATCAATTCCATGAACTTCAGAGTGGCCCACACCCTGTGTTCTAGGAAAGATTTTACATATACCTATGCAATTTTTATTTTATTTTTTTTAAAAAAATCCCCTTTGTTGGCACTTTAAAAAGGAAGTGGTCACTGCAAGTCAGCATGGGTACTGTTAGGGCCACTCAAGCTGGACCAATCCCACTTCCTTTTCTGGCAGCCACGGACATCTGGGGAAGGGTGGGATGGAGAGAGCTGTTGACGAAGGGTCTGAATTTCAGTGTTTAACAAAAATGCTCTGAGATCAGCCGTGGAAACAGTAGAACTCAGAGCACTAACATACAATGCATCGTACCATTGTTGCATGCGCCAGTGTGCAAAAACAAAAACGACTTTGCTAAACCTTTGTGCCTTAGTCCTCCCCTCCCTCTCCCCATTCCAGCCCTTCTCCTTTGAACAGAGGACAGGGGGCAGTCAACAAGGCTGCAGCTCTGGGAGGAGAGCGTGTGTCCCTGACCAAAGCGTGGGAGACAGAAGACTCGGTGCCATCAGTGACTTAGACTTGGTAGCCCAGGACTTGGCGTGGAGACCCGAGTGATCACTCAATTCAACGTCTTCCATCCTGCCCACGCGTGGCCTCCACAGCCCCCACATTTGATTTTCCTCTGACCAAGGAGACAGAGGCCCCTGTCTGCCACCCTCCCTATCCCGGGCACACACAGTAGCCCACAGTTAGCAGGAAGGAGAAAGACAGCCACCAGGAGGCGTCTCTGAGCTCACGGGAAGGAGGAGAGACACTGCTCCCCACTTACGCTCTTGATTTGTTGGGAGAAAGAGGCAGCAGTTGACACACTCTCCGTCCACCTCGAGTAGGGACAATGAAGTCCAAGTGGGGAAGAATCCACCGTCTTCTCTTCCTTGCTTCCCCTGACGCAACTGACAAGTGTTCCCGTCACATCCACCCACCTGCTGTCCAGGAGGCAGCAGCCCAGGGTCCCCCAGGAGCACGAACCCCACCCCGCTTGTCACTACCTGCAGTCCCACGTGGACGGGGCGGTGACGGGACAGAGGCCAGCTGTGAAGGGCCAGACACAAAGCACCTGGACAGTGGACCTCGTCAGCAGTGGGTCAGTGTCTCCGCAGTCGCCTGTTCTGTCCCACCCTCGGGGAACCAAGCCCAGTCCCCCAGGCCCAGCTGAAACAGCATCTCCCCAAACGGCTCCCCCAAGCATCTTAGCAGGCCAGGCCCCCACGCCTCAGGCGCCCCCCATCCCATCGCCTGGCCCATTCTCCTCCGGCCTCCAACTCAACCTCCCGCCTAGTTTGCCTGACTCCCGGCTGGAACCCGAGCACCTGAAGAGCAGGGGCCTTGCCTTTCTTGTCTGCCTTGGGTGTCGCCAGGGCCTGGAAAGTGCCTGGCCCAGAGTAGCAGCTCAATGAACACCTACTGAACGAATGAATGAACTCAGCCCCAGGAAGGCCGTGATAGGCACACACAGGGAAGATTTCATTTATTTAAATTGTTTGTGTTACACATTCCTCTCAGTAAGCATGTGAAGCTTTAAAAGCTTAATTAATGACCCAAAAGTTCCCATAGCTTATAAG
Organism: Avahi laniger; assembly: GCA_963575035.1. NCBI lineage: Eukaryota > Metazoa > Chordata > Mammalia > Primates > Indriidae > Avahi > Avahi laniger. Next base: position 29,685 of record CAUYSK010093134.1, read on the forward strand.
TGGTAGATTCCAGGGCTAAAAACAACCACTCTGACTAGACTGAAAGCTCATGCTCTTTCCATTAGAACAGTTTTTTGTTTTTTTTTTTAATTGAGCAGGGGAACATTTTCTTTGCAAACTTTGCTTGGAACCCCATTATATGAAACTGATAAAAACGTAGGTGCTTCAATCAAAACCACAATGAGGTATCACCGCACACCTGTTAGAATGGCTACTATCAAAAAACCAGAAAATAACAAGTGCTGGCGAGGATGTGGAAAAATGGGAACCTTTATGCACTGTCGTGGGAATGCAGAATGGCATGGTCCCTGTGGAAAACAATATGGTAGCTCCTTAAAATATTAAACATAGAATTACTGTATGATCCAGCATTTCCACTTCTGGCTACATAACCAAAAGAATTGAAAACAGGCTCTTGAAGAGATATTTGTACCTTCATGTTCATAGCAGCCAAGAGGTAGAAGAAACACCACGTATCCCTTGATGGAGGAACAGATAAACAAAATGCGGTATATACATAAAATGGAATATTATTCAGCCTTAAAGAGGAAGAAAATCCTGACACATGCTACAACATGAATGAACTCTGAAGACGTTATGCTACATAAAATAAGCCAGTCAAAAAAGATAAATACTGTATGATTCCTCTTGTATGAAGTACCTAAAGTAGTCAAAATCATGGAAACAGAAAGTAGAATGATGGTGTCCAGGGGCTGGCAGGAGGAGGAAGTGCCAAGTTATTTTTTTAATGGATACAGAGATTCAGTTTTTACAAGATGCAAAAAGTTTTGGAGATGGATGGTGGCAGTGGCTGTATAAATGCATTTAATGTCACTGAACTGTACACTTAAAATGGTTGAGATGGTAAAATTGTATGTTATATATATTTTACAAGAAAGAAAATTTTAAAAAACAGGTGCTTAACCTAAATTTGGTGGGGGAAGATGTAGGGCAGCCACGTCTGCCCGACTTCACAATGGGGAGACTGATTCACCCCTGTTAGTTCTGAAGGTCTCACACCCCAGGAAACCCCTGGGTCCCAGGAAATCCAGAATAATTGGTCTCCCCATATCCCAGCACCAAGACTTTATGGTATCCCTGTGCAGGGACCCTGTGGCACAAATTCAAAGGTGACAAGGTACGATTGTATTCGGGGGCCCAGATCCTCTCACGACTCTGTGACTGATGCCCTCTAGGAGTCGTGCAGGTGGGCACTGCCTCTGAGTCAGCTTCAGGGCAGGGAGCGGATGACGATACCTGCAGACTGCCCTATCCATGACCCTGTGACTCTTTAGACTTCATCGCCCTCAAAGCCTAAAATATTTACACTCTAGCACAAAGAGTGCGCATGCTGGTATGCAAATGTCCCTGGGCAATTGACACTAAACTCTAGATTTTTCTCTACCCAGCAAGGCCAATCCAAAAAGCTCCCATTACTACTTGACCAGTGGTTCTGCCCACCTGCTCCCAGGTTTCCTATGGATTTGTAAAGCAACTTAGGAGCAGAGTATCTCTCCTGGAGCACTCCCCATGGTGCATGCAGGGGGGCCTGGCCCAGTAGTGCCTCCCATTGGACGAGGAGAGCTTGGGGGACTGCCATAAGTTTTTCCTCCATAAACCTAGCTTTGTGCCTGCATATTGTGTCGTTGGGGGTATATTTTCCCACCCTGTCACTCAATGATGAATAAAGGAGGACAAAAGAAAGGAGTAAGTGGATAAATGTGTAGAGGACCTTTTGTCTGGGAATGTTTCTTTGTTGTTTTTCTCAAGAACATGCCTTGGCCCCTAACCCTGCAAACAGGAGGGGCTAGAGAGTTTAGATGCAAACATCTGCTCGCCTGAGACGAAACAACAAGAACAGGGACGTGTTGAGTCGGGACAGTGTGGGAACAAGGAAATTGTGGTGGGACAGTTGCCAAACAGCCTGTGTTATAAATAAAGCAACTACAGCAAGAGCTTTTGTTGCAGTCTTATACCGTCTTTGTGTGTCTGTGTCTCTTTGTAGTGGCTGCAGTCCTATACCGTCTTTGTGTGTGTCTATGTCTCTTTGTCTCTGTGTTCATTCCTCGGCCCCTAGAAATGGGCCACAGCAAAATGAGCTGCAGGCGGCTCTAGTACTTCACCAGAGAGTCATCAAATGGGGACAAATTGGAATTTTATTCAAGGTTTTAGACTACTTTCTGCTTTCTGGAAGCTTTTAATAAATCTACATTATTTGGTAAAAGTAGTACAAACTAAAATTTTTATTATTTTTTTTTTTTGCTATTATTTTATTGCATTACTTATAGGGGTAGGTAACTACTTTTTCTGATATTTTGACAGGCTCTTATTAACTGTCCAGGAATTTGGATTCAAAGATCTTATTGCAAAGAGAAAGAATGCTGGGGTCGGGTTGGAAATTAATGGATGGCATGCTCAGTTCAGGATAGCAGACGGAACTCCCATATGTAGCTCTCTTCCTATCCAACCCCTATTAAAATAATAATGAAAAAGAACCAAAGGCAAGGAGTGCATGGCAGGGGGCAAAATCTGCCCTCTAGGGTTGCCATCAAATTTCTGGAAGATGGAAAACGAATGGAGTGCTAGGAACAGACCAAACTGCACTGGACAGATTAAGTAATCGTAAGGTAATTAGAAATTGACATTTCCTAATTGTAGGGTAGATTAAGGAATTTATATTTCTATCCTAAATGTAATGGTATGCAATTGAATTGTTTTAAACCGGGTATCCCTCAGCAGAGAAAGAACTATTAATTGCCAATATAAGGCAAGAGGAGACCAGGATCCAGGACATGCATGGGAGGAAGCAGCAGTGTTGGCTCTGGGCTCCAGGGGCAGGTGAGGATAGCAAGAGTGACACGTGCACAGGGGTTATGAAGATCCACCTGAAAGCAGCTATCAGCAGATGTCCTTGTCCCACCCAATCCCCACAGGGACTTGCAGCTGTCAAAGTAAAAAATTGCACCAAAGTTAAACAGGCAAGGAAGACTCCCTGAAAGAAGATATCGTATAGTACACATATGAGCGCGCGCGCGCACACACACACACACACACACACACACACACACACTGTGCCCACCCCTCACGTTCCTGGGTGCTGTATCAGGAGCTTCGTGGGTTCTCAGTAAATACCGGTTGAATGCCTGAATGGCTTGGAGCAGGTGAATCAGTGATTTGATAAATCAATCCACAGATGATGAAGAGGCTACCTCATCACTCCGCCTGCAACGTCACTGGAGACTACGTTCTGAACAAATGGGGCTTCTGTTTGGGCCTCACACTAATGTTGGCCTTATAGAAATGGTTCGATCTGAAGTATATGGGTGAAGCAATGCATGGTGTATTTTCTTTGACCTTTCTAAAATACTTTTTGCTCAATACCAAGTAGGAAAGGGGAATCGATTTTTTTCATATTTTTATTGGAACTTTATTAATATAGAGAGAAATTTTGAATCAAAATATCAAGATGAATAAAAGGTAATTTTGAAATTATATTGGCAATTTCATAGTTCTTTCTCTGCTGACTGATCCCTGTTTAAAATACTTTGATTGCATACCATTACATTTAGGATAGAAATATAAATTCCTTAATCTGTCCTGCAATTAGGAAATGTCAATTTCTAATAGTCCTACAATTCCTTAATCTGTCCAGTGCAGCATGGCCCCAGACTTTCTCTCCTGCACTTTCTGCACCATGCACACTCTCCTACCAACCAGTTTTTAGTTCCCAAAATTCACCAGACTTTTTCTTGTCACAGAGCCTGCCAACAAGCTGTTTCCTATTAAAGGATGATGGTTTTTAAAAGGTTAAAATCAGGCCACGTGTGGCCACTCATTCCTGTAATCCCAGAACTTTGGGAGGCTGAGGCAGGAAGATCACTTAAGGCCAAGAATTTGAGACCAGCCTGGACAATATAGAGAGACCCCATTTGTACAAAAGTGTGTGATGGCAGGCACCTGTAGTTCCAGCTACTTGGGAAGGTGAGGAGGGAGGATCACTTGAGCCCAGGAGTTTGAGGTTGCTGTGAGCTAGGCTGACACCACGGCACTCTAGCCCAGGCAACAGAGCAGGACTCTGTCTCAAAAAAAATAAAAATAAAAATAAAAAATTATTAAAAAAAAAAAGAAAAAGGAGAAATTGTTTTTAAAATAAGGTAGAGAGTGAAACCAGCGCCGGCCTTTGCAGAGACTGCAACGCTCCCACCTGCTTTTCCTTTTTACTTCAGTCCTCATCAGTTTCTCCCCTCGGTAACTGACTTGGCCCCACAACCACCTGTTCCTGTCCGCCTCAGCATGGTATGTTTTGGCTTCTGCACCCGTCCTCTTGCAGTCAACCTGGTCCATTCCCTGTCTCTCTCGACTCTTCCTTCTGCTTGAGAATCCCTGGCAGGAGCTGGGCCAGCCACTGAACCTGCTCCAGCCTGGTCCTCTTGGCTCCCCATCCCCTCGTAAGTCCCGCATGCATCCAGCGCAGCTGCCAGCCCCGCCCCTCCCTGCGCCTCAGAGCGGGCAGCACGGAGCACGGCTGTCCAGGGGGTGCAATGGTGAGATGGCACGATGTCCTCTCCTGAGTCTGGACGCTGCATCTGCGAATGAAGCTGAAGCCACAGACCACTTAGAAGCCACCGGGTCCCTCCCCTGCTCGTTCTGAGTCTACTACATTCATGGGTCTCTCTCGAGCCAAGTCTCCCATTCCTGTACTGATATTGATATTTTTAGCATGAATGCAGCATAATTTGCTATTTAACATTTTATCTTGTTTTTTTTTTTTTATCTTGTTGTTTTAACTCATTTGTAAATCAAGGGCCAAGGATAAAGACTCCGAATGACGTACAACGTAGACCCAAAGCGGAAGTTCTCGGGTGCAGGCTGCAGCATGGATATGGTCCTCAAACCCTTGCTATCCCATGGAGAGGCATGCTTGGGCCGAACATGGCTTGAAGTGCCATGTGTGTGCTATGTGATCCAGGAGAGGGCCCCTGGTGCCTCAATGTCTTGCGTATTAATGATGGATGTGAGAGGGGACAGATTTTTAACTTTGCAGTCTGGGTTACAACCTTGCCAGCATTAAAAATAGCCTGTTCCCCCATGAAAATCATGTGAGGAGTTCGCATGTCAGTATTGGCTCCAATCTGAGCTCTCGAAGTCCTCCTATGATGCCAGCATTTTGCCTGCAGGTACCCGAGAGCCTGCAGGGTCATCCAGCAGACAATCCGATCTGTCTCTCCACATCCAGTCTTTGCATATCTAATTCTGTTGATCTTTCCCTCTTAACTTTGTGTCATTTAGTCTTTATCCCAGCCACTGATTAAGACACTGAAAAAGTCAAGGCCAATGCAAAAGCCCCGTTGTATACTGCTTGCCTTCAGGATGACAATAACTAATGCCGTTCTGTCTATTAAATCAATAAGGTCTCCATCTGATGTATTATCATCTGCCTTATTCTTCTAGTTCATCCACAAAGATAGTTATGGGAGCCTTTGTCCAATTGCCACTAAAATCAAAACCCTACATTCATCAGCTCTAGCTACAAGGCCAGGACATGGCAAATAGGGGCTAGGCTCAAAGGCAGGAAGTGGGGAAGGGGTTCAGGAAGCCATGTCAGGCTGCGTAGAGATAGAACTGTTTTTAAAAAAATTTTTTTTTGTTGAGATGGGGTCTTGCTATATTGTCCAGGCTGGTATTGAACTCCCAGCCTCAAATGATCCTCCCACCTCGGCCTCCCAAAGTGCTAGGATTACAGGCATGAACTACCCTGCCCAGCCTGAGATGGAACTTTTAACTGCCCCAGGAGATGCATCAAGGGAAAGAAGAAAGCAAGCTGTGAGGAGAGCCCAGATCATTAGCCTATTAGGGTAAATTTGTTTATTAAAGTGCTCATCAAATCTTTCCCTCTAGGAGTAGAGAGAACCACAGACGGCCCTGGCACCTAAAAATAGAGACCACTAAAAGTGGAGAGGGGACAGAGAACTAGAAGATGAAGCCCCCCAACTCCTTTCTCTCCATCACCATCCCCCTCCACAGCACCTGGTTTCCTCACCTATAAGAAGCTCATCTCAGAATTGTGTGGTATGTTAGTTACTTTCTTGGGAATATCAGTTATTTTCAGGCCAAGAGGAGAGGACAGTACTTAACCCGTACAATTGAATTCCTCATTCCAGGCTCAACAAGGAAAGGATTTGGGGGCACTTCAGACCAGACCGCAAGGTGACTCATCGCTCCACTCTCATTCAACTCAGGCATGACTCACCTGTGAGATCTTTCCTGCCCGCTTCCTTGTGTCCCCTGTATACAATGTCATTGTACTTATCGCAGTGGATTTGCAGACGTTTGTTTACATGCCTCTCACGTCTACGACAATGTCAGCAACTTGATTGAGTGCAGGGACTGTGCCGTTCATGTTTGTCTTCCAGGGCCTGGTGTGCACCTGGCATACACTACCCACTGCACAATGAAGCCTGGGACCCCGGGGGGCCCGGATAGGGCTATGGTGACATCAGTCCAACTGCCCCTCCCTCAACCCAAGTCGGTAAGCCCAGAGCATGGCATATAGTAGATGCCCAATAAACGTTGAACAAATGAAAGCAAAATATCCGCCCGCCTGTGAGGAAGGTCCAAGGATAATGCTTATAGAAGACTCTGCCTGAGCAGCGCATCCCTGCTCGCCAACGATCAGGGCCAAAGAGCCCTGCGGCGTACCACTACAGACCTCCCCTCGGGATGACGGTCATCGACACGGGTCAGAAGGGGCTTCCTTCAGTCCAGGAAATGAGGAGAGACCTTTGCAAGGCTCCTCGGCAGCCTGGGCACGGAGGGCGCTCTGCCCACTTCGCGCTCGCCAGCAGCTCTGACGTTTGGCACCTGCCGACGGTAACGTTCCTGCCTTCACAGAGCTGCCGTCCTTAGGGAGGCAAATGGCAACAACGATACATAGCACCCCAGAGGGTGGTGAGGGGCAGTGAGGGAGGCAACGAGGGTGAAGACTGGGGGGCACGGGGGGCAGGGAGGGGCTACGCTATACAGTGGGATCACGGGAGACCTCCGTGGACATCAGCTTGACCCACCTACCCTCTCCCGCTCCTCTCTGGTCCCATCTGCTCCGCTCGCCCTGCTGGGCACACCGGCTTTCACGCTGTGTCTGCAGCCTGCCGTGCCTGCCTGCCTCAGGGCCTTTGCTCCCCTCCTGCCTGCAATGCTTCTCCTTCACCTGTCCGGGCGTCGTCTTCTTGATGAGCCCTGCCCTGACCACCTTATTTAAAGTTGCAACCCCTCCCCCTCCCCCTTACTCTGCTCCGTGTTTTCCCCGGACACTTAACCCCGTCTAACGGAGTAAGTACATCAAGTGCTGCGTATTGTGCGGCGGCTCACTGCCCTTCGGAAGCCTGCCTCGCGCAGGACGTCGTGCTGCTTTGCGTCGCTAATACGTTTCGAGTGCCTGGAATAATGCCCAGCACAGGGTGGGTGCTCGACGAGCACTGTAGACATCTGCCGTTCACTTGACACTGAAGTGCACACTCTACACCAAGTGCTACCCTTCGTGGGCAAAGAAGGCCCTTTATGATTGTGGGAGGGGAGGGGGACATGCCACCCCAGCTTTTGGGAGCTGTTTTGGTCTAGAGCTGATGAAAAAGGGGGGTGGTGTGGTCAGTTTGGGATTCTCCATTGACCGGCCACCTTGCCCTCTGCTCTCTGTCCTCTTTACTTCAAAGGGCACAGGGTTCGGGACCTTTCTCACATCAGGAACCTGAAGTGGGACCCAAACAGGGAGGGCACAGCTGGAGACCTGGGGCAGAGTCAGAGGGGCCTGGGAGCCAGCGGCTGGGCAAGGGCCTGCGGAGTGGGCGGGAAGTTGGATGGGCACAGAACCTCCCGCAGAGGCCGAGGGAGGCGAATTCCCTGTCCCTGTCCACTCCCTCGGGGATTTTGTAATGAGCCTTGCGATGCCATCCCATTTTCAACTCTACAAGGCTCCTGGCACTCGCAGCGGTGTGTCTGGGAGAATTAACTGCCTGAATGCCTAACGACAGACAGGAGGAGCGGAGAGCCGGGTGTGTGTGTGTCTGTGTGTGTCTGTGTGTGGGTGTGTGTGTGTGTGCGTGCGTGTGTGTCGGTGGGGAGGAGGCGGTGCCTTGTTCTCTCTCTGGAACGCCTCGTACCTGTGTCCCAGGCGTCCATCGTCAGAGCCTCCGTCTTCCCGGAGCCTCGTCCCCACCTCACGACCATCCCCGAGTCTCTGGCCAGCACTCTGACCTCTTTGTTTTCCCAAGCAGGGCTTTTCCAATCCCTTTTCCTCAAGCTTAGCACTCATGCCTGCCATGCCCAGGGTGTCCCTGGCCTGCTGCGACCCCCTCCAGGCTGACAGTCACTTCCTCTAAGGGCCCCAGTCACTCGATTGCCAACACGTGTTCCCCGGGGCTGGTCAGAGTTGAGTCCAGTGTGGGGCATTTCTTCCTTGTTTCCTCTGCGTCTGAGCTCTGAAATTACCCACTGAGCAAATCAATAATTCATCAGATTATCCATATTTAGTCTGAATTAGATCTCATTGCCTCTGGCTAGACTTTGAAGTCCTGCCTCACCTGACTCCACCCCAGCCAGCATTCCAGTAGAGTCCAGCCGCTGGCTCTCGCGGATCTCACGCTGGGCCCTTCCCCCACACTGCCGCCCACTGCCCCCCAGGCTTAGCGCAGTCTGGTCCTCTGTTCAGAAGCCCGTCCTTCTCTGTTGTACTCCAGCTCGCTCTTCAAGGTCCCATTTCAAACCCGGGCTTTGCCATGAGTTTCCCTGGGCTTCTGCAGCAGACAGAAGTATTTCCAATGAGGAGCACACAATTTTGCATCTACTCGTGCTCCATTTGTTCCATTTTTGCAAGCTCTGTCTTCCCGCAGAGTTGTTCGGCAACACAAGGGCAGGACACATAACAGACTCCTCATGTCCCTTCACCACCCCAGGCACAAAGTGGGGCAGCCTTGTCTCCACACTCTTTCCAGCTCTATCCCTTTCTCTCAATCCAAACTGCCTTTAGCCCGTCAGCCCTCAACCTCACTTGTCCCTCTGGTTCTTGGGGACTAGACATCCCAAGCTATATGATCAGATTTTGGGTTCTAGAAGGTCCTGCTGGCTGCAAGCCTACTGAAGATATCGATACCAGCAAATATGGACCAAGCAGTAAGGGGCCATTGCAGCAGCCCAGGGGAGAGGTGGCAAGAGCTGCTCCACGGAGCTGGTGACAGACAGAGAGAGGTAGATGGATAAAAGAGACTGTCAGAGGGTAAATAGACGACCCATTTGTCCAGCCCGCTACAGTTTCCAAAGGACTTTTGTATCCACTGCCTCCTTGGACTCTCGACTGCCCAGGAGATGTACTGAGTAGGTATAATTGTTATCTCGGCTTCATAGTAATGAAACGGGGCAGTGAGGAGGGGAGTCAGTGGCCCAGATCACACAGCTGCTTAAAACAGGACTGGGCCTCACATCTGGATCCTCGGACACCGCACCCGGGCGTCCTTCCAGCCTCTTGTCACCAGGACTCACGCGGGCCCTGCCATGGGAGGGCCTGGTGTTAAGCTGGAGAACCCTGACACTGCTACCTGCCTGAGGCTATTTACACAGTTCCAATTGATTTGTTGTAACCTGTAATTATTTTTGCTGAATTTTTTTTTCACGCCCCATTTGTTTTTTACTCTCCAGCAGACAGACTGCAAGAAAAGCAGCTTGGGAGATACGTGGGAGCAGGAGAAACTGTCTTTTCTTCTGGGGTGGAAGGTGAGGGGGTGCTAGATGCTGGCTTCCTGGCTTGCACGCTGCCCTGCCCCCATCTCCATTTGGCTTCTTCCTCGGGCTCCCTTCCTCCAACGGACAGGCCAGGGGAGCTCTGAGCCAGACCTCTCCTCTCTGCGGCTCTCAGGTGTGTTTCTGACCAGAACCTTGCCAAAGGGGGAAGAACCTCTAGAACCTCTACCTCCCTCCTACTGCATAACCATTACCATTTTCACACCTGTCAAGACACCGACTTGCAGGAAGAAAAAAGGAGGGGATACTGCAAGGACAGATTGTTAACTTTCTAAATAAAATATGACTTTGTGATCCTACCTACCCAGCTGGTAACATTCCATGCGCCCCTATGGTGGTTTGAGTGTTTGGAATGACAGAGACTCTCTGCTCCGACCAAAACTTGAGGCAGCCTCTCTGAGTCTTCTGCTCGACTAGGCCCAACCTTAGACTTGCTTCTCTGTCCTTGTAGAATCCAGCTGGAGCAAGAATCCCGCTAAGTCATTTACTTTCATGGACGGAGAGCAGGTGTGCAACTTGCTTGTACCTAGACATGTCCAGAAACCTTTTCTGTTTGACTTGGATGCACGGGAAGGCCACCATGGTTAAAGAGACAGAAATGGGCAGTGAAGGAAGGGGACTCGAGAGCCCCTGGCGGATTACAGAAGATCCCACAGTGGAGGATCCACCTGCAGGTCCCCGAAGGTGTGTTGCAGAGCAGGAATGGTGCCTTTGAGTGGCAGGTTGGTTTAGTGGCAACCAGGCCCAAATCTGCCAATTCATATCAACTTGCACAAGTCATTGTTCTCTTTGAAGCTTAATTTCCTCTTTTGTTCAGGACCCTAAACTGTTGCCTGAAGGCCAAATTTTGCGTAGCACTTGTTTTTATATGGCATGTGAGTTAATGGTTTTTATATTTTTAAATGGTTGAAAAAAATCAAAGGAAGAGTAACATGTTGTGAGATGTGAAAATTATATATAATTCAAATTTCAGTGTCCAGGAAAAAAGTTTCTTGGAAAACAGCCATGCTCACTTGTCTCGTCCGTGGCAGCTTTCAACCTACGACAGGAGAGCCAGGTAGTTGGAGCAGAGACGGAAAGGCCTGCAAAGCCTGAAATAGTCACTCTCTACTTCTGTACAGGAAAAGTTTGCCAACCCTGTGTGAAACGGTCCACCTACCTCACTTCACAGAATTGCTATGAGAATTAATGAGAGTTGAGCTTAGCAAACTGAAAGATTCCCTAAGATGCAAGGTGTTACTACTGCCCTGCTTTCATTTCTCTCAATATCATCCTTACAATGGAGGGAGAATCTGGAAGAAATGTCTTCTATAATAGAAACAGAAACTCAAGTTAAGAAAGGGAGGCATGCAGAAATAAATGCCCCTGTTTTACCCACAAGGCTTCCCACAGCAAGGGCCTTAGCTATGCAATCCTGCCAACCTGCAAATCTGGGGATGTACAGTCCTGTCTGAAAAAGTCTGAAGGAGAGGACCAGGCATTTTTTAGGAAGTTAATGAGCCAATTGTTAAACACACCATTATTAAAAGTCAATTACGTAAACTTAAAATTCAATAAGTTATATTAAAAGAAAAGGTAATAAATACTCAAACTTCATCACTACCTAATTCTTTGACTCTATTTTATTAATATTTATGCTCTTGAGTTTATTTACATCTATTCTATCTGTGGGCTGAAAATATTATACTACGTAACAGTGTGCTACTGTGACTCTCTTCCTGGCTCTGTGTTCAACAATGTCATATTTAGTATCTTGGAATTAGTCATGGTGGAAGTATTTACACCTTGGCAATTGGCAAACCCTCCAGATCAGGCATTTCCCCCAACTCAAAGCTGGCTGTTAAACATTTTAGCACACTGCTGGGACCAGGCTTCCATTTACAGGAGATTCACAAGGGGGAGGGTAGGCAAGTGAGAGGACAATGACAGGATAGAAGGCAGACACGATGGGGAGCAGAAGAGGAAGAACAGATCTTTGTTCCGAGAAACCTTCGAACCAGAAGAGGAGTCTCAGGGGACCAAGGCTCCAGAAATTTTCCTGGGGAAGTCCAGAGCCTTGACTTGTGCGACATTACTGTGATCCACATTCTTTGGTTACACCTCCAGAATGGTGAGGTCTGAAAGCATCTGGTTGCATAAAGATTGGGGACACCAAGGCTCGGGGACACGAGGATTTACCTGCAGTCAACCAGTGCCTCAGAGCTAGGTCTAGTATGGCGACTCCCTCTCCCAGACCAGGTCCTTCCAGGACAGTGATGCTATTTACCAAAAACCAGCTGGTGACAGGAAGTGGACACATGAGCTGGACCTGCATTGCTGCTGTCTTCCTGTCGGTGGGAACCTGTCTCCCTCCCTTCCGTCGGCAGGTGTCTGGAGGCTTCGTCAGCCCACAGGAGCCTGACCCCCCGCATCCTCAGCTCGTCTCGTCCCTCAGCAGCCGTTACAGCCCTTCAGTATTCTCCCCGGGCCGACACAGCCTCATTAGGGGGATGAGGAGTGTGCGGCGCGTGAAGTGTTTGGCACATGGGCGAGGGGACTGACTATAGCTTTGGGAAGCTCGGATAGCCGTCTCGTCAGGCAAACTGCCAAAGAGTGTCTTCATTCTCTAACGAGGGGACTCTGCATCTTGACTTTCCATACACCTTCAGGAGCAGACCAACAGAGATGCGTACAAGGAGACAGGAGGTAGCATTCTGGGAGAGGTCCACGCGGTAAGCACATGAAACAATTTTAGAGCGTCCTTTCCATTCGGTAGCATGTAAAGGAGTAGATTTTTGGAAAATCATGTTTGGAAGCAATCCAAGAGGTCCTCACACCCGAAACTTCATTTTACAGATGTGGAAACTGAGGCCCCAAAGAGAAAATGATAATAGCAAAATAACATTGCTAATATGTGGCGGTGTTGGATTCAAACCCAGGTGTGATACTGTGATATAATAAGAAATACATATTTGGTTTCTGCCCCTGGTTCCCGGCACCAGTTCCTAAAACCTTTGGAATCTCTGGAGTGATAAGAGTGTCTCCTGTATGCTAATGAGTGAACTGGTGGCTGGGGGCCCCTCGATAGCTTCAGGATGGGGGCTGGTCACCAGGAAGACCGAGCCCAGATGAGAACCTTTGGAAAGGGGAGGGTGCTGAAGGGCGGGTCAATCCAATGGCCGATGATGTAATCAACGCTGCCTACATAATGAAGCCTCCATGAAAGCCCCAAATAACTGAGTCCAGAGAGCTCCCAGATTGCCAAGCACATTGGAGTCTGGAGGGCGGTGCACCAGGAGAGCACAGAAACTTCACAGTAATCCAGGAAATGTGTTTCCCCGAGTTCTGTGAGCTGCTCTAGCAAATTAACTGAACCCAAGGAGGGGGTCATGGGAATCCGCAATTTATAGCGGGTTGGTCAGAAGCACAGGTCACAACCTGGGGCTTGCAACTGGTGACTGACGGGGGAGCCGTCTTGTGGGACTAAGCCCTCAACCTGTGGGGTCTGACACCATCTCCAGGTAGATAGTGTCGGAATGGAATTGAATTATAGGACATCCAGTTGGTGTCCACTGGAGAATTGCTCAGTGGGTGAGGGAAAGTCCTCATGCATCTGGTCACAGAAGTGTGCTGGAGTGAAAAACAATGTTTTTCCTTCAGACCAGGTCTCTTTGCAGTTTAGAACTTGGTCTCTTGACGTCAGACACAATGTGAAATTCATGGAACCATTACTTTAAAAAACAAAAGTAGTCTATTATATATATTCCCGGAAGGATGCTGAACACTGTGAAATGAGTCTGGTTACACAGTTCCTGCCATTTGCAGTCTGGCTTACCAGTTTAAAATTGAGAGATGGACATAGACAGAAAAGGGGTGTAGGCTTAGACAATAGATACACGGGCAGAATTTGCATTCCGTGGTGGTGAGAAATGCAAGCTTGGTAAA
>CAUYSK010093135.1:0-12022 GCA_963575035.1 Avahi laniger
TTTTTTTTTGAGACAGAGTCTCACTGTGTTGCCTGGGCTAGAGTGCTGTGGCGACATCCTAGCTCACAGCAACCTCAAACTCCTGGGCTCAAGCAATCCTCCTGCCTCAGCCTCCCGGCCTGTTAGGATTATAGGCGTGAGCCACCGCGCCTTGCCTTTCATTTGCTTTTGATGAAAACACGTCTACAGTTCATCAATCCTAATGTGGACCATGCACTTTTCCCCTTATCCTGATAAGCCACCTACCTTCCTTCAGTTATAAGGTGTAGAAAGAGTGGAAATAAAGGATGAGTGTCCCCCAAACCATTGGGAATCCCATCTGTGCATCTCAAATAAGGAGGGACCAAACAGATGTCAGAAATAGGTGAGCCTAAATCATTGTGATCTCAGGACTTGGCCAAGAACAACAGGATCAGGTACTCCTCTGCAAGTCTCGCGCTGCATTCCACCTCTAGAATGTTTTAAGAAGTCTGAGCATTTAAGTGATCCAGGCAGAAGCCTCTCTGTTTCATTGTGTGAGGGCGGAGGACCACAGTGAGGAATGGCCAAGATGGCAGCCGACTGGGAGCGGGCTCTGCTCCCCTGCATCCTCCAGGAGAGGGCGCTGCTCAGCTCGGGACGTCTTCCAGTCTGCTAGCGGGCTGCGGAATGACTGACGTGTGGACGCAGATCACCTTGCTAAATAAAAGCCGTGATGTTTTTATGACTGTTACTATATGCAATTTTCTGACAAATCTTTCCTTCTATTTTCTCATCTGTAAAATGAAGTAATAGTGTCTGGTGTCTGTCCTACAGAGATGAAGGGAGTTTCGTGAGAGAAAGATGGAGGGAGGGGGAGATGTTGAAGGTCTTCAAAAACTACATCATGCTGGGTAATATAAGGGGATGTTGTTACAATTTAATTGATCATTTATTTAGGTGAGAAACATTTGCAATGTTGAATGGCAAAATGAGAATGTGTGCACTATGTATAACCCCAAACTCAGAATGCCTGCCCCGTGAATTTCTGTTAGAGAAACCAGTCATGAATCAATTGCAGCCCAATACCAACCCAAAGAACAGTTAGTCATTTATCTCATGTCTCCAAGTTCTAAATCAATATTTTATGAGATTCTCATGAAACTAAGTATGTGAATCTCTCAGCCTCATAGCATAGCCTTAACACAGTTTCTATTTAAGGTTATGCACTGCCTTTAAGGAGTATCCCTGGAGGTTTGTTCATTTCAACAGTGCTTTCTGTTAAAAAAAAAATCCAAGACACTGTTCACTGTTAACTAACATTTCCTGAATAAGGATGTAGGAGATGCCAAACAAGTTCTCCGGAGCGGGGGGAGTTCACCCCTGCAGGCGTATGTGTATGCTTTTACCCAGCGCAGGCTGTGGAATGCAAGATGTTTCCCACTTCGCTCTGGCTTCCGGGAGACAACAAATTCAGCTCTGAGATGCAGCAATCAGTTGGTCTTGGGTAGCTAGTGACAGCAGTGTGCTCTTTTCCGATTTATCCCTGCTTTTCTTTTTTCTTTGCATTTTGTTGTGCTTAAAAACACAAGGTGTGGGCCAGGCACGGTGGCTCACGCCTGTAATCCCAGCACTCTGGGAGGCTGAGGCGGGAGGATCACTTGAAGTCAGAAATTCGAGACCTGCCTGAGCAAGAGCGAGACCCCATCTCTATTAAAAATAGAAAAAATTAGCCGGGCATGGTGGCGCACACCTGCAGTCCCAGCTACTCAAGAGGCTGAGGCAGGAGGATCGCTTGAGCCCAGGCATTTGAGGTTGCCGTGAGCTAGGCTGACGCCACGGCACTCTTGCCTGGGCGAAAGTTATATTTACTCTGTGTAAAAAAAAAAAAAAAAAAAAAAACCATAGCAAGCCTGCAGGAGTTGCTGGAGGTAATGCTTTAAAAAGGTTGGGGTACATCAGTTATTTATTTATATAAAATTTGAGTAAGACCCTTAAACTTAATGCCTATGATCAACAGTGTCTAGTACAGTGATTTTTCCCTCCTCTCTAGAATTAGAAATTCTGGAACAAAAAAAGAACCTTAAAGATCATCTTGTCCAGCTTCTCATTTTATTACATGTTAAAATGAACAGGTTTCAAAATTAGACACACCAGGTTTTGAACGCTGGCTTTGCCATATAATAGCTATGTAATCTTAGGAAATTTTCCCAAACTGCCTGAACCTTAGTTTTCTCATCTGTAAAGCAGCGATAATGACTCCTAAACCACAAAATGGTTTACAATAATAATGATAATTTATGGAAGCACTTAGCATAGTAGCTGGCACACAGAAGTTGCACAAGACATGGTTGTTACTATATTTAAAGGTGAGGAAATAGATGAGGCAATAAAGGAATTAAAAAGATACTTAATTAGTGTTGAATGAATTATTGGATTACAAAATAGAAATACCCCAGTGTGAAGGTCACCCATGGCTACCTAGCAAGTTCACATGTGTTGGTTTTTCAGATTATTTCACAGGCCAAGATACAGGAGGGATCTGGAGCTTTCCGAAGGTGTAAATACCATGAGGATATGGATTCTTTAACTGAGAGCACAGGTCGGAAAAGGCCTAAATGGGGAGATGGAAGGATGCTGGTGGCGCATTTCATCTGCCATAATTACTTGATTTGAAGATATATTTTCCTAACACTCTATTATGATAATGTTCAGTGTACAGAAAGTTGAATTTTACAGTGAACACCCATATACCAACCACTTAGTTTCTGTGTTTTACTGTACTTGCTTTATCACATAGCCACCTATTTGTCAGTCCTTTCATCCATCCAGCCCTCCCTTCATCCATCTTATATACGTACGTGTGTGTGTGTGTGTGTGTGTGTATTTTATTTTATTTTCATTTTTTTATTTTCGAGACAGGGTCTGACTCCGTCACCCATGCTGGAGTACAGTGGCGTCATCAAAGCTGACTGCAACCTTGAACTCCTGGGGACTCAAGAAATCCTCTTGCCTCAGCCTCCTGAGTAGCTGGAACTACAGGTGTGCACCATCATGCCCAGCTAATTTTTCTTATTTTTTTTGTAGAGATGGGGTCTCACTATGTTGCTCAGGCTGGTCTCGAACTCTTGGCCTCAAGTGATCCTCCTACCTTAGCATCCCAAAGTGTTAGGATTATAGGTGTGAGCCATTGTGCCCAGCCCATCTTATATTTCTGATGTATTTCAAAGTGAGTTGCAGGCATCAGCATTGATATCATTAATTAGAGTTCAATATTTGTTTACTGTTCTTGTTTTCCTCATAAAATTTACATATAATAAAACCGACAATTCTTAGGTATAGTATTGACTTGAGTTTCGACTAACGAGTACATCTATCAAGTTGTAGGACATGATTGTCACGCCAGAAAGTTTCTGGAAAACCCTTTCCTGTCAATCCCAGATCCCTTATCCTCCAGAATCAACAGTGTTCTAACATTTTTTCCACTATGGATCAGTTATTCTGGTTTCATATACAAATGAAATCAGATAATATACACTGTTTTGTGCTTGACTTCTTTCACTTAGCTTAGCGTCTGTGAGATTCATCCATACTGTTGTGCGTATCAGTAGTTTGTTTCTTGTGTTTACTGAGTGGTGCTCCACGGAATAAGGATAACTGAAATTTGGTCATTGTTTCTCTTGTTGGAGAACAATTGTGTCAGCTTTCGGCTATTATGAATAGAGTTGCTACTGACCGGATGGTGCAAGTCTCCTGTGGACACATGGTTTCATTTCTCCTGGTTGACTACCTAGGATTGGAACTGCTGGGTCATAGGATGGTTGTGGATTTTAGAAGAAACTGTCAGAACTTTTTTCAAAGTGGTTGGCCCATTTTGTTCTCCCACCGATAATGTGCAAGAGTTACGGCTGCTCTGCATTCTTGTCAATGTTTGATATTGCCTGTCTTTTTTAGTCATTCTGTTAGGTGTAGGGTGGCATCTGATTGTTGAAAGATATACTTTTAGTTTCTCACATTTAATGTTTTTGGGGACACATCTTATAATTTATGTTAATATTTAAGGTGGTTTGCTGCTTTTTATTCTCTGCCCCACCTCAAAAAATAAAAAGGTCCTATTAAGTCAATACTACTTTTTAACAACCAAGAGCATATGGCATTGAGGAAATCTCATACCTGAGATCTTGCTGC
The DNA here is from genome assembly GCA_963575035.1 of Avahi laniger. NCBI lineage: Eukaryota > Metazoa > Chordata > Mammalia > Primates > Indriidae > Avahi > Avahi laniger. The sequence goes on from CAUYSK010093135.1 coordinate 4,147, forward strand.
TCTGAGCTCCAACACAGGGAACCATTTCTGTGGGGTTCGCTGCTGTATGCCAAGGGCCTAGGACAGTGCCTGGTGCAGAACAGGTGATGAATGAATGAATGAATGAATGAATGGACAGTCCTTGCATGAAGCCACTTTGGATGCACCTGCATTTTTGATTAGGCCTGAAAAACGCTGAGGGTAGATGCATTGGTCTCTACTGTCCTCCTCAGAACCCCTCTTCCATAATCATTCTGTACAATCCAGACATCCAAAGAAACACGTATCATGAATCCCAAGTCATGTCAGCTGGAAGGTCAAAATGCTTTGACTTGATGGAAAATCAAGCAAACTTCCTGCAGACATTGAACAGCCATGTCCAAGTCTTTGGGGAGCCAGTCAGTCGGTACTTGGAAATGCTCAAAAGAGTAGGAAACTAATCACTTGGTTTTGATCCATTAGCTCAGCTGTAATGTAGCAGAGCTAATGCAGTCATAGGCAGCAGACAGCTTCTTTGGCAGAAAAAAAATAGAGAGGGCTCCTTTCACTTTTGCAGTGAAAATTAAATGTGGAAATAATTTTCTGCTCCTTTTTGGAATATTACTGTGCTATTAACTGGGCTAAGGTCATTAAAAGGTAATGACATGAAGTTGCATGCATCATTGTTTTAAGAGAAATTGAATGAATCTCTCTTAAAATATATTGTCGATCTTTCCTGCTTCTTGCCTCATCCCTAACTTAATAGGCATTGGTAAGGACCACTGTGAACATATATTTTAATATTAAAGTTATAGCTTTGGCCTTGAAGAAGGAAATCTGCATCATTAGAGAGTGGACTGACAGCCCTCATAACACATTGTCCCGATTTTTTTTAATCAAGTTGTCATTAGTACAAAATTAAGAGTGACTCTCAAAAACTGGGTTGCTTAGAAAATGAGTAGAAAATTCACCGCGTGTTTAAAAGAAGTAACTATGCTTTCCTCATTGCTATTTGAGGGGATGGAAATAGTCAATGACAAATTATGTGGATCTTGTTACAGTCATTGGGACCTATTTATTTTTCATTGATATTGTGGCACCTAGGGTCCCGGGGAAATGTAAACTAAGATGGACAGTCTGTCCCATAGAAACATAGGGGATTTGATTGGCCCCCACTTAGCATATCCCACGTCCAGGTATCCAGGTGAGAGAAAGGGACAGGGTTTCGATTCTGAAGAAGAGGCTTTTGTAAAGATGGTACGAGTTCTCAAGTCACAATAACTGCCTACAACTCTTCCTTTTCCCTCTTCCTTCCAGCACACTCCAGTAACCACCGCTGTTACAAACGCGAATAGTTTGGTGGTAGCAGGAACATAATCGGGAGTGATTGCGATATTGTCCTTTGGAGAGACATCATCTATGCCCAGCCTAAATATACAGACCAGATGGAAGGAAACAAGACGATTCTCTTCTCCTGTCTTCCGGGGTTGGAAGGAGACCTGTCATTGGCTTCCAGGCCTTCAGGTATGCTAATTTAACACAGGTATTCTAACTCCATTAGCTCTAAAGGAAAGAAACAGAGAAAATATCACGTGAAGAAAATGCTGTCTAACGGTGAGTAGATGCAGAAACAAAATCTGAAAACTTTTTTCTCCTTTCAAGTTCACTATTAAATCTACACTATTAGACCTCTGTGTAAATGGTAACATTATAACGTAACATGCTGTGGTTACTCAAATGTTTATTTCTCCCTGTGACAAAGGCAAATATTTTCACTGAGCAGAATTTGGAAAGTTCAACAAAGCATAAAAAAAGAAAATTGAAAGTCTCCATAATGCCATCTTATCACCAACCTTGTTAGTCTTTTTGTGTATTTATTTCCAGATTCTCCCCTGCCCCCAACCCCCGTTTCATACCCCACTGTGTTTTTCTTTAACATGCTTGCATGAGAACGTTTCAATGTCTTTAAAAATTCGTCATGAAATTTTGTCTTTTGAACTTTATACTCTAATTAGAGAGTTTTACATGATTTTATTTGCACGTGCTGTTAAACATCACATCATTTGTTTAGGATTTTAATTATACTCTTATGGGAAGTTCTTAGTGCTCACTGCAAAAACCATACTAGCGACCTTTATCATTCATTAGAGAGCTTGTCGCTTAATGTGTTGCAAAAGATAACCACAGTACACTCGCTTAGAGATCCTTCTCCAGTAGAGTTTTTACCTAGACAAAACAGGATTCCCAAGTCAGGGAACATTTTTGGACTAGAGAAGAGGTAGCTTCTCTGGACCCATAGACCTAGACGCAGAATGCTGGAGCCCAGGGCTTGGCCTTTTGAACCTGTCGTCTGGCGCAGCAGGGATAAAATAATTTAGGAAGTGCCATGCAGGACGGTCAGCAGCCCTTTGTACTACGATTGGTAAGAAAGTCAACCTAAGTCTTTGAAACTGCTGCTTCAATGCCAAAGTGAAAAGTTGCCTGTTTTGAAGTCAAAAAGATCTGAGTTCTGATTCCATGTTTACAAGCTGTGTGTCTGGACAAGTTGCTCAACTTCTCTGAGGCTCTCATTTTTCATCAATAAAATAGAGAAAATGACTATAACTACTTTATGTGATTGTTGGAAGAGATAATGCATGCAAAATTCTTAATATGCCATCAATAAGTTATACTTGTTTATGATTATTATCTTTCTCAAGTTCACTGAATGATGGGTTTGATGGTCTTACACGTAGGGGTTAAATTTATAAGCTTTGAAATCAGTGTTCAGTTCAAATCCAGTTTAGCATGTACCAGCATGTGCCCTCGAGGACTTACTTTGTACCCTCTCTGAAGCTCAGTTTATACTTATATCAAAAGTGTATGTGATGAAAAGTATCTTGCTGTGAGGTTATGAGGAGGGAATAAGATTATGTTCTGTAAGTAAAAGGAAGAGTCTTTCATTTAATATATAATAATGTGTTGAAGAAGCAGGGGTGGTCTTATGTGCTTGTTAGGGATATACCTGCAAATAAGGAACATCTGCCCCCAGGAAGTTTATCATATTTGCAGGGGTATGAGTTGTGTGTATTTATATATCTGCATATTGATTAAAGTGTTCAGTTCTGATGGGCTGTGTACTTATTGAAATCTGTGCTTGGTTTTCCATCTGGAATATGGGCACATCTGCAGAGGGGCATGTACCTTATTCACAGGCAATTAGGACATCCTAGTGGGGGCTTTGACGGGGACAGGACAGTGCATTGTGATTGTGGACTTGGATGGAGGAATTATGTTGTTAGGATTAGGGAGACTTTCTGGAGCAAGTGATATCAACACTTAAAATACCTCATATCCTTTTCCCATAGAGCTGTACACAACTCTAAGTGGTCACAGGCTCTCCATTACTAATATAGATTTTCCTGGGGGACTGAACAAATTTTAATTTGGATTTCAAGATACTCTTTCTCAGAATCATACATCCTCACTGGGTACATGTCGCTCTCTCAAGAACAAGATTGGGAAAGAGAGAAGATTTGTCTAAAACCAGGCCTTAGCTGAGGAGGAATGGATGAATAGTAAGATGGAGTAAATATTCCAGATGAAATATTCATGGGCACAGGAAATAGGATCTGTGCTTAATAAAATGATCGTGCCAGGTTGCGGGGCCCCTGTGCCTCTCTGCAAATTATGCCCCCATCACGTCTCCCATGTGAGCATTAAAATTTATAATTGATGCTCATTGTTAATAATACATTTCTAATTTCCAGTTGTGAAAATATAGCTTTTCCCTCTCTTAGAGGATCACCTATATTTTGTCATTAACATTTTGTCATAAGAGGCAAGAATGATTTAAATGGACAATAAATCGACAGGCAAGCTGCTGCCTTGGGCTCGGGCCAAACTCTTTGGGGAAGGGCTTCATTTATCACCTGAAACTTAGTGTGGTTCTTCTGCTGATTTATGTGGAAAGGAATGAGAGAGAGAGTCCTGTGGAAGGGTCTTGGGGCCCTGGAGGATTGGTAATAATAAATAGAGTACCTGGAGAACCAGCCGTCAAAGTCAGAGCAACTCCAGCTGAGGAAGGGCCGAAATTTCTGATTATTGGTCTGGTTCCTGAGAACATCTGGCTCAACGGTTCTGCCTATCCAGCTGCCTATTGCACATCTGCATTTGGATATCCCACTAACACAGGAAACTCAGCATAACCCCTGCCAAGCTCTTTCTCCTCAAATGTGTTTTTCTTCCATTTTATTCTGTCTCATCTACCTCGTTTCTCAAGCCAGAAAGCTAGGGGTCAACCATTGACACCTTCTACTTCTTGCCTCCTGCAACCAAATAATTGCAATTATTTTCAAAGCATTTCCTCTTCTTTTAATTCACTAGGTCCCCACAAAAGCCTTCCTATGCAGGTGAAGCAAGATTTTTATCTCCTTTTTTGAATTTAAGAAACTGAGAAACTCACCCATAACCATATTGGTAATTATTGACGGTCAGAGTCTAGGAGCCCCAGGCGTGCTTAATCAGTGGTTAGTGTTTTTCCCAGTATACCGTCTTGCATTAGAAACTTGTTTTCTTCTTTATCTCTCACTTTGCTTCTTGTGTGCCCAACAAGACTTTCTGGGTCCTCGTGGTTGCTCAGCCTCCCCGACTGTGAGGAGTTCTACTCTCTCTCAGGGAGAAAAACATGAAGACAGTATTCTTTTACCTTGTTTCCCTCAAAGTTTGTCTATTATGTCCCATTCTGGAAGGATATTTTTGAATTGGCTAATGAGGAATTTAATGAAGATAAGTAGGCAGCGATTCAGTGCATGAATTACCTTCCCTAGGTACCCTTTTTATTATGAAATCTGCCCGTGCCTCAAACTGAAGTGACTCTGGGTATTGAAGTTTTACTCCTGCTTAGAGAGGAAGATGATCTTGAGAGTGTGGCCAGTGTAGATCTTGGGTTAGAGAATTCAGTTAAGGCTCATCTCAGGCATATCAGGAATATTAGAATCTTGTGCCCTACCCTTGTGAGGGAAAGCACCAAAAAAAAAAAAAAAAAAGATATTTCGGGAGTGATTGTGTCCATTCATGAGAACTCAAACAACTTGGCCCCATGGAGGGACCTCAGTTCCTTCCATTGTGGACAACTTTTTGTGCAACACATATCCTTGCACCTAATTTCATTTGGGCAGCACATAAATCTGTTTTGTGGGACTTTAAAAAAAAAATGGGTGCAGAATCTGATTCAGAGCAGTTAAATAATTTGCTCAAGATCACACAGCAAGTTCATGGCAAGATATAGACCAGAATTCAATTCTTTGGATTCCTAAATACGCGATGTTGGGGGAAAAAACATCAGAGCTTTGGGCCCCAAAGTAAGAAGTTCTAAAGATAAATGGTAAGTCTGGGCCTCTTGGCATAGACTCAGACACACTTTGTTCTACATGTGGTTGCACAGCACATGAGCAATGAGATCTTGGGACAAGCTAATCCCACAGACCTTCTGTTTTTATCTATAAAATTGAGATAATGACACCAATAATCTTCCTGATTTTTAACTTCACAAGTGTTTAAGGACCCCAATTAGTGAAGCTATGAAAATACTGTGTGAACTGTGAAATGCCATACAGATGTCTGGGTGCAAAAATGTAATTGGAGAAATTTTATTTCTTCAAATGGAGAAGCACACGTTCATGGCATTTTATAGCAATGAGAAAGAGGATGAGACAATGAAGGCCAGGCTTTTTTTTTTTTTTCTTCTTAGGATTTTGAAATCGTGTATGTTAAAGTTGTTTGGCTACAAGTAACAGAAACCATGCCTAAGCAAACATAGCAGTTTACAGGAAAACATGGGGGCATCTCAGATTCAATGACTATTTGAGAATTAAATGGGTATATGCTAAGGTAAGTTCAGAAGAAACAGTGGTGGTGGGTTGACAAAGATTTGTAGGTCAGTGGCTCCTTTTTCTCTGGATGTTAGACTTCCTGGGCATCCATATTTCCATTCCTCTTCTCAGTATGACTCAAGTGTCATCTTTTGTTTTTGTCTCCAACCTGGGTCAGGAGTGATTTTCCCATCTGGGGCTATGTATGTGATGCATGGTTTAATAACTCCTTTCAACCTTAACTTCCCTTTGTAGATGAATGTCCAAAGCTGTAATTTTTTCTGCAGAAAATGTTTATGTTTGAAATATGATTGAACTTCTCCAGTGGGTCTGAGCTCCCTATTCCTTGAAAAGACCAGTGGGCTCTTGGACTATCTGAGCCTCCTTCATGGGCATGCCTGGCATTTTCTCTGTTGAATGACCTCGTCTCCTAAATAGACAGGTCTGGCCCTCTGGTTCTGAAATTCTGTCCCTTAAATGGGCTTATATGGCCTCTGGGGTCCTTCATCCCTAAATGATTTGGTTAGCCCTCAGAGGGTTTGCGTTCCAACTGCTTGATTGGATTGATTTAGTAATCAGAATGTCTAAGACCTCCCATCTTTTGAGTGGAGCGTCCCACCCAAAATAATCTCTGAGAACAGGCTTGTCTAGCACTCCCAAAGCCAGAACCTCCAGTCTCCTGAATAGAGTGGTCTGGCCCTCAACTTGTGTGATCCTCAGGGGTCCGTACGCTCTATAGAGAAGCATACACATCTGAAGCAAAATCGCCCTAAATTTCGTGAAAGCGCTTTGTTTTTTGAAGACAATAACTTATTTCAGATGAGCTATCCTGTAGAGGAAGTTGTAGGATGGAAAACTATTTTTTTTTTTTTAAACACAATGCTTATTTATGTGGATTTCTTTTCTTCTGTGAGAGCTCCGTGAAGCAGCTTCTATTTGGGGCTGTGCTGTAAGCACTCTCGTGGTTCTGTTGCGTGGGCCTCCTCAACGGCCACGTCTTTGCTGATGTCTGCTCTTTAACGATTTATGCTGAAATTAACATGTTTTGGCTCAATTGCTGCTATTTCTAATTGTACTTCTTTGGAGGAAATAAGCCCTTGGATCTATGTTATGCTAGCGGAGCCAAAGATCTGGCTCTATCTATGCTGATGAGACGAGAAATGCAACCTGGTATGCTGGCGGACGGTGTTATACATGAATATGCTTTTGGGCGGGCCTTTTGGGGATAAGCTAATGAAAGTATTTTTAATTAAAGCTCTCAGAAAAACAGGCTATATTTTTATTCACTGTCTCTAAGATGACCAGATCCACCCAAGCCCTTATCTCTTGCTAGTTGCCAAAGTGAGCCCAAAACACAAGCAGATTATAGACCATTTTTGCGCCCCCAAAACCTTTAGACTCTTCAGAAACTCACTGGAGGTGTCCCTGGGGTAGAGAGAGCTTGTGTTATGGGCACTGGTGGTTTAGATCCTAGGTCTCCACTCCTGTCTTTATCCAGAGATACTATTTTTGTCAATGTTCAATACGGAGTTTGGTGTCTTTTATTTGGGAAGACTCTTATGTCAAGTTTTAAGCTACAGAAATAAACTAGCTTATTTAGGTGAGAAAGAAATTTTGTAAAGAGAAATGTGGAGACGAAGGGAAGTGAAGGGGAAGCTGGACAACCAGGCTTTAGGAAGGTAAGATCTGTGACAGCTCCCGCATCCAGGCTGCAGGTACTAATGGAATGACTTTTCAGAATACCACGGTTGGGCTCCAGTGGTTTAGGGTCTTCGTGTAGGAATTGTTTTAGGTGTTTGTGTTCAAATTCCCAGGCCCAAGAGTCTGATTGGCTTGTATTAGAACTATGACTAGGTTGGGTAAGTAGGTTCATTCTTTTTTTTTTTTTTTTTTGAGACAGAGTCTCACGTTGTTGCCCTGGCTACAGTGAGTGCCGTGGCGTCAGCCTAGCTCACAGCAACCTCAGACTCCTGGGCTCAAGCAATCCTACTGCCTCAGCCTCCCAAGTAGCTGGGACTACAGGCATGCACCACCAAGCCCGGCTAATTTTTTCTATATATTTTTAA
>CAUYSK010093138.1:0-41378 GCA_963575035.1 Avahi laniger
CACACATGGACTTACACCCTGATGCCTCCCTGTAGCCACAGAGCATCCTTAAAATTCACCTGTCATGCTTATTTTTCCATTCTTGGGATACTTCCCTTAGTAGATTGGATTCCAGCTCTACCCAGGAAAATACAAGAGGTGCTATATCACCATTGTTTCTTATAGCTGAATAGTACTCCATAGTATACATATACCACATTTTATTAACCCACTCATGTATTGACGGACACTTGGGTTGTTTCCACATCTGCATAATGAGTGCTGTGCGCACCCTCTGGGGGATGGGACATGCTTGAAACTCTGACTTGGGGGAGGAGGGGGTGCTAAGGGCAACATATGTAACCTAAACATTTGCAGAATATGCAGAAATAAAAAAAAAGAAAAAAAATAAGTATTTGAGATAAAAAAAAAAATTCACCTGTTTGACATGTTCATGGTAGCGCTGATCCCGCATGCCAAGTGTGTCTGCGTGCCTGCTTAGGGGCTCTGCCGAGTTTTCAAGGCAGACATTGTCTGCATAGCTGGTGTCCTCTAGCTTTGATTAAGATAATTCATGTGATTCAAATGAATGAATGTCAATGCAGGTACCCATCTCACATTATCTTCTGATCCTTGTTTCATGGATGCTAAGGAGAAACTTGAAGAGTAGGGGTCACAGCAGTCAGAGAAACCAAAAGAGGAAGCTGGCACAATTTCTTCAGATATTCCTTCTGTGAAGATTGCTAAACTTAGAGAGGACTTAAAGGGCACTAGAGTTCTTCCATGATTACAGGTACCTGCAAGAGACTTAACCTGACCATCTGTAACACCAGCACAGGTGACAGTCATATCCTCACTTTTATCATACCAGCAACGATTTTTTATTGATTTTTTTCATGCTTCAGAGAATAGACTTTAACTGTTAGACTTATCTCTGTCTTGGTGTTGCTAGGCTATTTGGATTGGAAGTCACAGGAACAGAAAATCTTGGTAAAGTTAAAAAAAAGTTTGGCTAGCTTTCAAGTATTTCACTCAGTGGGTGAATCAAAAAATCATTTAGAATCTTGAAGGTTACTCACGTAATAATTAAGATGACACATTTCGAACTCACCCTTCCTGACAAATGTTTCTTTAAAGAGACACTGATGCCTCATAGAAAACTTGCAAGACATGACACATCAGCAGAAATTGTTTCTGCACAGAATGTTTTTCAAAGATTTTCCCTGAGTAATCACTGGCATTTCCCCCCTTTTTTTCTATAGTCTTTGCAAAACCTTCTGTTATTTCATACTTGTTATTTTTTGCACTCTTAGTAAAGGTTTCATTTTTTAAACAACTTCTAAAATCATAGTATCTGTAAAATTGGGTTTAAAATAAAGCAAACACTCTGATTTGAATACTGATTAGAATGAAGCACACTCATCAATAAACATGGAGCCACAATGACCTCAGGAGGACAAGGAGTTTGAGATGTGCATCAACTGTGTTTGGGAAATAGCTTTTGCTGATGACTCCAAAGTCTGCTTAAATCCAGGTTCCCAAATGCAAAGGACATGAAACTTCCACCTTAACTGCCAGTACTGCATCAGGCAAAACTATTTTCATCAGGAAGTCAAGCAGCATAATAACAACACAGTCATTTCGCTAGACCATCTTTTCCTTTTTCCTACCCTAAATTGCCTTTCAGAGGTTTTTAGGAGAACCTTTGCATCTTGGACATGCACATAGGGAGATAATGAATTATTATTCCTCAGCTTCAGTCTGATTCTATTGCACACGTTTAAAAAAAGAAAGAAAAAATCTAAATGTAGTAATTTTCTGTCAGAGGAGTAGGATGGCTTCATGCAGTATGACTAGATATTGATCCCATAGTAGGCTGATGGAGGGCAGTGGCTGGGAATGGCAGTGGCCACTCATGTGATTGTTACAGGAAGAGTGTGTTTGGGGGCTCCGCAGAGGAGTCAGGGAGAATCTCATAGCACTCAATGTTTCAGCCTTTGTTTGGGAGCTCAAGGATACAACATTTGTGGCGTGTCCCATTGGGCTTCACTGGCTAGCAGAGTACAAGTCACTTGGAAGCTTCCACCCATCCTGGAAGCCCAGCTCTGATGAGCCCTGGACTAGGATGGATGCCTGCCCCAGGAGGAAAAGGGGTGGGCATGCAGGTCAGAATCGGCAGCTCCATTCTGTCCATGAGTAACACCGTGCAGCCAATTGGAGCCCCAGGGGGCCCCTAAATCTGTGCAGAGGGAAAACTTTTCTAGATATTTGTGCCTGTTGGGTGCTACTCTTCCATTCAGGCCCCCACCCAAGGCATCTTGCTCTGGCTCCTCCCTTCTTCCTACTTTCAGAGTCTTACAATGCTCAGGCAAGCCAAGACGCAGAGCAGAGATTGTCCTTATTTGTTCATGGAGAAAACTTCCACCACGTAGAGCTTTCAGTACTAATTTAAAACTGAAGAAAAATAAAATGATGCTGTGGAGGAGATAGGGAAGAGGATGGAAAGACAGAGCAAAAGGGAGGGAAGCCACACACTAAATCAAGAGAAATTCCTGAAAGCAGCAACACTTTGAGGAATTCACAGCCCTACTGATGGCTATTTAGCCACCCATCTGAAAGATCCCAGGCAGGTTAATAAGCTTTGACAACCGGCGGCTCCATCTCATTTTTTTCGCAGCTTTATGAAATACTCTACAGACCCAGCTTATTGATATTAATGTTGTAACAGCTGCACCGGCTCACCTGGTGTGCTGGCAAATGCTCTGCGCTCAGCCTGCCATGTGCTGTGCCCTTGAGTTGCTTCCTATTCCACACACGGGCCATTTTGCACCTTCTGCAGGTATCTAGGGAAAAGCTTTCAGCACAGGTGCCCTCGTGTCACTTCCAAATTGGGATCCTGGTGATACGTTCAGATTTGACACATTTTGGTAGATTTCAAGGTGTAAAATGTCCTGAAACACAGAGGTTGGGGAAGAGATGTGCTTTGTTTTAGTCCCAGGCAGATTTTTGGCCTCATATAGGAAATAACTCATGGGAAAATAATTAAATGGGTTTGCCTGATTCAGAAAGGGAGAGGTGAGAATAACTTCTTTTAGCAAGTTCAGTAGGCATGTTGGGGACACATGAAGTGATGCCTTACACTGTAAACACACCCCCGAGAAGTACGTTGGCTTACTTTTAAAATTTAAGCATTTTCCAGGGTTAAGTTTATTATCACCGAGGTTCTAAGAGACAGCAAATAATATTGGATTTACTAAAAATCACTTATTAAAGAGTGACAGTGGGGAGGAATAGTACTACTATAGAATGATCATAATATTGATTTCTGTTTGTGTTTCCTAATGGAAAATAGCTGTAGTGAAATGCAATAAATATTGATGGGGAGAGGTCGTGATAGCCAAAGGGTTCTATGGCAATAAATTAGTCATTACCCTTAGATACCAACAGCAGCCAGTAGAAGGCAGTCAGGTGAAGGGCAATTGCCAGAAGATTACAACTAATGGTCACTCCAGACGGGGTACTGGGAAGTTTGGAATAATCTTGGTCTTTCCTGATGAACCTTCTTTCCTGTGTGGCTTTTGTTATGTAAATTTGTTTTTTGAACACAGAGGTATACAGATATTTATATAATATACAGGAGTCTGTATTACAGGTACAGTGAATAAAAAAGAATCTAGAGGCTGAAGCATAGTTTAAAGGAAGAAGTGATGATGTAATACATGTGTTTCTGGAAAGGGCTATGCCCCAGGAGAACTTACCTTCCAAGAATAGGCCTCTGTGTTCTTTCTTGCTCACTCACTATAGTTTGCTTTCTCATGGTGGAACATGAGGCAGTTCATTTCACTGTTTGTGTTGATTTTTTCATTGGTAGAATGGAAATAATTGCATATGCCAATTCAGGGTTATTACACAGTTTGAGTACGGTTATGTGAGAAAATGCCTTTGGAAAGTTATAAAGCCTTTTTATAAATAATGGGGACTGTCTCAGTCTTTTTGGGCTGCTATAACATAATATCTTAGAACAGGTAATTTACAAGTAATGGAAATTTATTCCTCCCAGTTCTAGAGGTTGGAAAGTCCAAGATCAAGCCTCCAGCAGATTCAGTGTCTGGTGAGGGCCTATTCCTCATAGATGGCACCTTCTGTGTGTCTCCACATGGTGAAGGGCAAGACAGCTTTTTGAAATCTCTGTAATATGGGTACTAATCCCCTTCATTCCCTGGTGACCAAATTATATCCCACAGGCCCCACCTCGTAATATCAACACATTGGTGATTAGGTTTCAATATATGAATTTTGGGGGACACAAACACTCAGACCATAGCAGGGAGCTGTGTATAAAGACCTGCAATATGTGCATTACCCTGAGTGTGCCCATCTGACATACAGTGAGGCAACATGACAACAAATGTCTGTTTCATAGTTCCATGGCAAAGACAAAGAGTCACAACAGCAGCATGCTTTGAAACACTCACTAATTACGGAGCAATAAGTGAATGGTTTCCTCAGGTCTAGAAAGATCGATCCTTCAAGCATGAGTAGAATTTCATCAGACACCTAAAGGAGGTGGAGAAGGGGCAGGGCACTGGAACACCTGTTCATATTTTTAATGATTTGGGTGCCCCTGCTATGAACTGTTTCCCAAACCTTTAGTAAAATCAACAGCCTCCCATTTGTCTGTCCTATGTGTATCCTGTGTGAGATTGTTATAACAGCACTTGCACCATATTTTAAGTTTTAATATTTACAGATGTCTGATGTACTTTACTAAATCGGGCTCCTGAAAGTTGGAGAGTGTGTTCTATTCTTAAATGGCCAATTTCTAGTACAATGCCTGACATGTGGTGAGTGTCCAATACCTGTTTCTTGAATAAATTAATAAATGAAATAAAAGGCGTGGGGGCCTACAAACCAAGATGTGAGACTGGCACATTCATGAAACCGTGCAGTGTAGCAAGTCTAGTTCATAGGCTGCTTGGGCTGGGGAAAACAACTATGGATTGGAACTTGTGGACAATAAAGTTAAAAAGGGAGAATGGATCATATAATAACTCATGTTTAAGGAGTTGGGGTTTAATCTTGTGAATCTTAGGTTCTATGAGAGTTATTCAGTAGGAGAGTAACAAGATCCAAAAAATCTGGCAACTATGAGGAAGATGGATGGAAGGGAGAAGAACTAGAGGTGAAGAGACCAATAAGGGTACTATTGCAGTAGCCCTGGGAAAGATGAGGGGATGATGGCTGCTTGAATCAGGGCAGTAGCAGCTCTGAAGAATGTAATAGGAATGGAGAAAGAAGGAATGGATTTGAAAGCCATTTTAGGATGGGACCAGTTAATTTTTATTATACTTTCTCTTATTTATCATACTACCTAATACATCCCTACTGAAGCAAATTTGGTAAGTACAATGTTACCCCACCTCCAAAAATATGTTTTAAGTTTTAACCACTATGTGATCTTATTTGGAAATGGCTTCTTTACATAGGTAATCAAGTTAAATTTAAATCATTAGAATGGGCCCTGATACAATACGGTGTCTTTATAAAAAGGGAAACTTGGATGCAGAGATGCATATGTACAGAGGGAAGATGGCTATTTGACTGGAGTGATTCATGAGCAAGCCAACGAATGGCCAGGATTGCCACAAACACCAGAAGCTAGAAGAGGCAAGGAAGGATTCTCCTCTAGAGCTGTCAGAGAGAGCATGGCCCTGCCAACGTCTTGCTTTTTGCACTTCTAGCCTCCAGACTATGTGACAGTAAATTTTTGTTGTTTTAAGCCACCTGGTTTTTGGCACTTTGTTATAGCAGGCTTCAGAAACTAATACATATACAATAGTATGAGGAATTAGAAAAAGAAAAAAGTTAATACCAACCCCCTGAAATAATTGCTATTAACATTTTGGTACACTTCCTTCAAATCTTTTTAAAGCCTCTACCAGGATTAAATGAAAGTGCTTAATTCTCCATATTCTATCTAGCATTGACCATCATATTTTGTATTCCTTTTGCTAATTTTGTAGGCAAAAATAATTTATGCTTTTTCTGCATTTCTTTGTATAGAAAATTTCAAAGTGTTACAGAAGATAAAGATCCCCCTTCTCACACCACTCATAATTCCATACTTTTGTGTCAATTAATCTTGATATTTAACGTATTTCCTTTCAGTTTTATGTAAATTTTTCATAGTTGAGTTAAAAATAAGTTAAAAAATTATATTTTGCTTTTTAAAGGAAACATTAAGTTATATTTACTTTCCCATGTCATGGAAACTTCAGAAACTTGCTCTTCTATCATATTTTATAATAAAATTCTAATAATACATATACCACAATATATTTAATCACTTAATGGTGAACATTCATGTTTTTTCTGTTTTTTTGACTCTTCTTAAAAACATACTGTAATAAATATTCTTTGGCTTTACAGAAATGTGTCTATATTTCTGATTATCTCCTGGGGATATTTTCACAGAAGAGCAATTAATTGGTAAGAAGGAAATGAATAATTACTAGACTCTTGATACTATTGCCTCTTATTGCTTCCTGGGATAGTTGTACCAATTTGTTCTCTCACAAGCAGTGTATGAGGGAATCTATTATATCTCATCCAATATCACCGGATGCCTTCATTTAAAAAATCTTGGATAATTTCATAGGAAAAAACACATTATTGTTTTAAATTACAATTCTTTCATTAATGGTGAGTCTGGATATTTTCTCATGTCTTATTTAAACATTTTAATTTCCTCTTTTAAAATAACTTGTTCACATTCTTTGCTTATCTATGCACTGGGTTTTTAGTGTTTTTCTTATCAATTTATTTGAATTTATGATAAATTTAGGATATTAACCCTTTGCAATGTTGTTGCACACACACACGACTTCCTTTTAATTTTTTGCAAATTTAGTAGGATCTCCTAGGTAACCTAAACTAGGATTCTGTATTTGGCTGTTTGTAGAACTTATGAGTAGAGCCACCTCATTTAGGGGCATGCATTTATTAGAGCTGATATTCATTGTAGTTTGGGGAATTGGCTAGACAAAGAATAAGGTTATCTTTGTCAGAGATGCAGCCTTACTGACTAGTTCAGGAAAGAGACTTGAACACCAATGGTTTCCTCCCTGACTTTTGAGACTGGTGGTACTAGGGAATGAGGGGTGAGAAAGTTGGTAGGGTGGATTTCTGAGAGAAACTGTGAGAGCTGGGTGCCAGTAGTTCTGCTTCCGAGCCAGGAGACAAGATGTAGCCTAAGTGGGGTGGAGGGCCATGTCTTGACTTGAACACAAAACCTGATACTCTCTAATGTTTCAAAGTGCATGGCTTTGGGACACATGGGGGAGAGGATTCCGGACAGCATTATTAATTTTCTGGCAATGGGCACCATTAGCAGTGGCAATTATGAAGCACCTAAAGGTTTCACCATGGGCAGGTCTCATGCCTATAAAGAGAAGCTAACACAGAGGAGAGCAAATACTGCAGTTGGTGTAAGCACACGTGAGGCTCTCCCTTTGCAGATTGGGGAAACTGGAGGGTCCATGTGAAGGGGATATAAGGAGAAAAGGACCTTGGCTTATTTAAGTTAGTGTGATTATACCTATGGGTGGCTGAACCCCAGAACATATAATTAACATTTAGAAAACTTTCTACTTTTCAGAAACTTGGTTCCTATTGAGAGATATTTTGAATGTGGATTGAAGAGATAGAGTGACTGATTAACTCTGAGAGGTAAGAGGAAGCAGCTTCACAGGGCTGCTGCACTGGAGTTTCTAATTTGAGCATTTGGGTAGATTATTGCCTAAATCTTTGTTGTTATTCCATGACATATGCAGATAGAGTATTAGAAAGCCCTTGGAAACATAAGGGATTGAGTTTAAGAGAGAGATAGTTCCAGAGATACTTTGGAATTCATGGACTATGGCTAAAAGTTAAAACCATGAAAATAGATTAGGAAAGACCTAGGAAAGACTAGGGAGAATATTATGTATTCATGCATTCATCTTGTCTTTTATTCCATGATTCATTCTTTGGCTTTTTCAGAAAAAATGTAAATATGTGAAACAAAGAACATTTAAGAGTCTTAGTTTCATTTGTGAGAGATTTTTCAGTGGAGTGAAGAGGGAGAAGCCAGATTGTAGTGGGCTGAGAAGTGAATGACAGAAGAGGAACTGTGGGCACAGAATTTAAGGCTTGGAAGAAAGATAAGGAAAGAGAGAGAATGTTTTAGTCAAAAGTGAGAAGCAGAGGCCTTAGAGGTGATTTGATTTGGGGTAGAAAGGAAGCAAAGGGGTGTATATTTATTGAGTGAGCATATGTACCAGGCACTGGGCTGAGTGCTTTATATATACTTTCTCATTTCATTATCTCCTAAAATATCATGAGGCAATGGATTTTTATTCCTATTTTGTAGATGAGGAAACTGAGTTAGAGAGCTTACCCATGGTAACATATCTAGAAACTGATGTCATAGCTAGAAAGATCTATTGGCTTCAAAGATCTCAGTGGAGACAGAGAAAATAAAAGTACAAAATGAGGTGGCTAATTGATGGAAACAAATCCTGAAGGATGTTGAAAGGGAGAGAATCCATAAATAGGTGGTTCATATTGGAAAGGAGTATGACATTATCCTCTGAGAAAAGAGGAGAGAAATGGATGAAGATAGAGTTAAATAAGAATGCAAGAAAGTAAAGGAGAGAGAAATTGAAGAAATTTGTATCTGATGGGATCTATTTTTTAGTAGAATATTATCAGATCTGTTGGTAGTCAGATTTTGGAAGTGATTTTAGGGGATTTAGAAGAAGATTAAAAATTCAAAACAGTCTCATAGGGGTTTAGTCCAGGGAGTGGGAAAAATGGTAGAACTCCTGGGTATCACAAAAGGCCCATTGATGTTGGAAACATGTTTAGAATGGATCTAATTAGCATGTGTATATGATTATTCATCAGCTATGTCAAATGACCTGAAAGTTAGATATTTTAGTACCTTCAGGTTGGAGACCCATAAGGAAATACCCCTAATTCATTCGTCAGCATTGAGTACCAGAACCTGTGCTAAATTCGGGGGATAGATGCACAAGTGAGTCAAGGGATATCCTTTTGTGTACTCTACTATGAAAGACAATAGACATATAAATACAAAGTTATGTTATGGGTCTTTAAAGACAATGATAAACAACATAGCAGTGGAGGAAGCTGAATTAGAAGTAGAGAAAGACCTCAGAGAGGCAATTATTTAAGGTGGGCCTTGAAAGAGTTCTAAGAATCTCTTATTTCTGGGCCTACTTAACTCTAGTGTTATATTGGATAACTTTCTCCTCTGCCCTGCAACATTCAAGTTCTAAGTGGGTTATTGGTTTCTGACTGTTTCTTAATGAAACCAAATACACAAAGCTCTTCCCGAGTACACTTGGTCTTAAAAAGGTGAAGACTCTCCGTTTGTGTACTGCTACCTTGAGACCTGCATTTAATGTTCACCAGAAAGCATGAAATAGACCTGCTAAGACCTACTGCAGAGTGTGGATGGTCTAAAATCAAATAAAGTACTCACTGTCTTTGAAAAACACGAAAAATTCACTGAATATCCAAGAGTTACCCAGGAAACCAGAATAATCTCCCCCTACTCTCCTCCTGGTATTTTGCTCCTTAACAGAAGGGCCCTGCTGCCGAAAGTAAATGCTATGTGATGGCTATTTGAGAGTTAAGTTGGAGCAGGAAATGTGATTTTGCCTGAATGCTGGATAGCTTGTGTCCTTCAGTGAGTTTTATAACCTTCAGTTAGTACGTTCTAGGCAGAAGCTGTAGAACTGTGGACTAACATACCTCTCCAGGTCAGACAGGCAGAAAACATTCATTCTGACTCAGAATAACAAAACATCCTTAAAAAGTGGCCTTGGAATGATGGAGGTGTTGAATAGCTATTTCTTGCTTCCCTTAAATACGGCGCTAATATTCTTCTCAAAACTTGCTATATAAAAGCTACAGTATATTTTTCTCCTCTCTTTTCTCGGAGAATGAGTATTTTCTAGGATAAGCTTTAACTGGTGAAATAGACTTCAAGCTTCTCATTTGCATTGTTGTGTTATGCTCTTTCATAGTTTCATGAACAATAACCTCCCACTTCTCCACAGGCTGATGGGATAATTTCCTCTGCTAAGGAGATGAAAACGAAAATGTAGAGAATTTTTTTTTTTTTTTTTTTTTTGAAGAAGAGTGCTGTTCAATGGAAAAGCTTCTGGCAGTGCAGGCAGTGAAGTTTTAGGTCTTTTAGGTTACAGCCTGTGATAAAAGTTCTTCCAGTAAGGAAGACTACGTACATTCCATGTGATCAATACTTTTGGACTTAAAATCCTTTAACAATACAGCTGTTTCTCCTGTGGTTTCCCAGCAATGATACTGGGAGAAAAAAAATATGTGTGTCTACCAGGCTTGGTTTCCACTTTGCCTGCCACTGGAATCTTAATGGCAAGGGTGGGTCCCCTCCTTTTGTCTTCACTTATGACCTGGTGTTTCATGAATTTCCTTGATGATTTGCGGTCCTGGTGGTTAGGGAAAGGTAGATTGTGGCAGACTGCCCTTGAGAAATTTAGCCCTGAGGGTCTTGTGCTCTAGTTTCAGGGTCCTGCCTCTCCCCTTGGGTGCCCCCTGTGGGTGGGGCAGCTGAGAGCTGCAGCGTGCAGTTCTGACCCCTCCCCCTGTCTGCCCTCTGAAAGCTACATCACAAGGGACAGTGGGAGCATAGAGAAAAATCTGTGGAATTTTCTGCTGTCCTGCCTAGAGATATTATCTGTGTTTATGCATACTGGGTAGTTAAATGGCTGTTCTGTTCATCTTTTACCTCTGAGACTAGCTCAGAACCAGATAATGGGAGACCTTTGGTTTGCTCCTGTACTTAGTGATTGGTGGTTAGTAAGAAGAGCCTTGCCTTTGTTTCTCTAACACTGTCATTTTAAATTCTTTCAGTAGAAGAAAAAATTAAACTCCCCCTGGGATACTTTTGTTAGTGCTCACAGGAGAGTCCAGGCAACCCCAGGAAAGTACAATGCCAAGAACCAGTAATAAGGGATTATACTTCAGATTAACTTTGGGTGTTCAAGGTTTGTTTTGCTTGAGTGATTGACTCATGAGGTATCCTAGTGGGAGCATTCTGTAATCATTACTGTTGTGCTTTCTGCAGGAAATCCCATAATCTTAACAGATGCTGTTCACATTCATGGAAATGTCTCCTGCTTTCTTTGAGTCTCACTAAGCTGCATACTCTGTAGCAGTGAAGTCTGCAGGTGAGTGTCGGGCACGGCTGGCTTCCTGTGCTGTGACTCTTCGTTCCTCGTCCGCCCACCCCTGCCTCCCTAGGAGAAACGCTGCAGTCAGTTTGACACCTCAGAACACCCCCTCGGAACACCAGAGGACTACAAGAGATGTAGATGAGGCCGACGTGACAATACACATATGTCTTTTTGGAACAAAGCTTCATCATTGCCTGATAACTAATTTTCTCCAGAATTAAACGAGGCTTCAGAGTGAATTAAATTGGTTGTCCAAACATTTTAAGTATGCGAGGCTGTAGTAACAAATAGATCCCTATTCTCTATTTCTCCTGGTAGTTTTGACAATATTTGTTTGTGAGTTTGGAAGCTATTATCATTAGGTACGTTAAAACTTTGTCTTCCTGATCAATTGAAATTTTTAGCTGAAACAACCTATTTTATCTCAAGTAGAACTTCTTGTCTTAGAGACTATTTCATATTTGTATTTTATATAACCAAACCATCTTTCTTATGGTTAGTTCTGCTTGATGCATTTTTCTTTTGTCTTTTTTTTTGGATGTTTTCCTTTTTCTTTTTACATTCAAACTTTCTGTATTCTTATGTTTTAGATGTCTTTCATTCAATTTAAAATTGTCCTGAATTCTGGTTTGGTAAGTGATTTTTGATTGAAACTGTACATTTCAAATATTATGTGATGAGATTCTGGATATTATTTAAAACTTCTGTTTTAATAGGTCTTTTCTGGCACTGCTCTGGCAGGGAAAGTGGGAGTGAGGGTGTGATAGCCTTGTTACTGCAGGGTGGGGAGTGAGGGTAGAATTCCATGTTCCCCATTTGGCTTTCGTGTGATACTCAAGGAGAGGTGCTCGTGGTTATTGCTGGGTAGGGGTGAGAGTTCTGGTCCCAACTAGGCCTAAGCTGATATCTCTCCGGCTGGGAGGGATAGGAGTGCCTTGTTATTACTCTTCCACTTCTGGGACAATGGGTAATGGTAAAAATCTTGATCTCCACTAGTCCTCCCCTGACACGACCTGAGCAGGAAAGACACCTTGACACTGCGGGGTGGGGATGGAGTTCCAGACTTGCCAAGTCGTCAGCTATGATACCCTAGAATGAGGGTCTCCTTACCATCCAGCAGGGATAAAAGTGATAGCTCCACATTTGGTCTTCTCTGATACCACCCCTGCAAGGCGAGGAAGTTGGAGTGCCTTATTATAGCTCAATAAGGGCAGAAATCTAGGCTCCCCACTCGGCCTTTGCTGGCATGGGTGGGGCCACCGTCTTTTTCTGTGGTGTTTGCCTAGAGTCGAACAGTTATTATCTAAAAGTTTTCTTCCTTGCTATGCTGCCCCTTTCTTGATCCTTGGGCTAGATAAAGCAGGTACTTTTGGGGCTTCTTTATTGTTTGTTTGTGCCCTTGGTGTTTCCAGGTTGCGGCTTCTTTGGCAAAAAGTCTGAGATATATGAAGCAAAGGGAAACCTAAGGAACTCTCTATCATGTTGTTCCTAGGGTCTCGAGGTACCCAGCTGGTCTACCTTCCACCTTTCAGGATCTTCTTATGTTTGTTTTACACACAACGTCCAAGCTTTTTAGTTGCACTTAGTGGGAGGAATAGGGAAAAGTAAGCGTAGTGTACTCCATGTTCCTGGAAGAGAAACTCTTCAATATGTCTTTCATAAACAGTATTTAGCACTTTTTTAAATAAATGGAGAATTTAGTCCTTTTACATTTAATGTAATTACTGATACAACTGTATATACTGTACTATTTTATTTTGGGCTATTAGTTGCCGCTCATGTTTCTCTTCCTTTTTGTATTTTCTTGGATAATTTTTCTCCTTTGCTTTTTTCATCTACTTGTTTAGAAGTTATGTACTCCAATTCTATATCTTTTTTGTAATGACAATATGTGTGGTTAACTTATCAAAGTCTAAATTTAATTAATACTACTTTTTCTCTGTTGGATAACACAAAAGACTTTAGACACGTTAATTCTATTCACCCTTCTCTTAATTTTTTTGTGGTTGTATATTTTAATTGTCTTATTTGTTTTATAACACATTGTTATTATAATTTCAAATAGTTAATGTTCATCAATTTCTATGTTCTTTCTATCCCTCTGGGATCACTTGCCTTCTTCCTGAAATGCATCCTCCCACATTCCTATTGGTGAAGAACAGCTGAGTGTAAATACTTTTGGATTTTGTTTTTGTGAAAATGTCCTATTTTATCCCTGTTGTTGATAGATATTTTTACTATATACATAATTCTGTAATTTTTTTCTCAACATATTAAATACATCAATCTCATTTTAAGGCTCCCATAGTTGCTGATGAGAAGCCAGTTGTCAATATAAACTATTCTTCCTTTGAAGACTATCCGTCTCTGGCGGCTTTTAATATTATTTCTTTGCTTTATTCTTCCTGTTATATATCTAGGTATGGTTTTGTTGGGCTTTTTGAATCTGTGGACTCGAGTACTTCAATGGTTCTGGATAATTTTCAACCACGATTCCTTTAAATATTTCCTCATCTATGTTTCATTCTGGAACTTCAAGTAGACACATGTAAATACGTTCTCACTTTAATTGTTTGTCTCTTAACTTTTCTTTCTTATTTTCCATCCCTTTATCATTCTACCTGCAATCTGGATGATTTCATTATATCTGTCTCTCAGCTCACAAGTTCACTCCTCATTCATTTGTTGTTAAACCTATTCATTGTGTTTTTAAATTTCACTTATTTCATTTGATTTCTAGAAATTATAATTGGTCAATTTTAAATATGCTTTGTCTATTGAGTATATATTTTCTGGCTTTAAATTTTTTTAAACATATTAAACATAATTATTTTATAGTTTGTGTCTGACAATGTCTTTATCTGAATAAAGTCCTTTTGGATTCTGTGTTCTTGCTGCTGGTTCTCAATCATAGTGTCTCTTTTCTTTTTGCTTTTAGTTTGTATTTGTGAATGGATGAGTTTCTTTGAAATGAGAGAGGTTTCTTTTGAGATTTTCATTTGCTTCTGTCTGACAAGTAGGGAAAATTCCAGTTTAGATTAATTTTAATTATAGACTTGAAGCTTTTTCAAACACTGAGACAATGTGCATTTATTCTGTGGACATTTGTGAGAGTTGGCTTGAGGTTCCAAATTCTCAGTAAGGATTTTTCCCCCTCCGTTCAACACTAAGCTTGAAGATAGATGAATTTCCTTGAAGGCCTCTGGTGTTGAGGGGCAGAATATTATTTCTGGTTGGCTGTTACAGTGAAAGTTTTTCTCTTTGGAGTTACAACTTCTAAAATCTCATGAGTCTATGAAAATTGAAGCTTAAATTTACTTAGGCAAATGACCTCAGGATAAAAGGTGGTTTCAGTATTCTGCTTACTTATTTGGGTTCTAGTTCTCAATCAGGATTTCTTTTTTTTTGAGACAGAGTCTCACTCTCTTGAGTGGGCTAGAGTGCCATGGTGTCAGCCTAGCTAATAGCAATCTCATACTCCTGAGTTCAAGCAATCCTCCTGCCTCAGCCTCCCAGGTAGCTGGGACTACAGGCACACGCCACCGTGCTTGACTATGTTTTTCTATTTTTAGTTGTTTGGCCAATTTCTTTCTATTTTTAGTAGAGATGGGGTCTCGCTCTTGCTCAGGCTGGTCTTGAACTCCTGAGCTCAAATGATCCTCCTGTCTCGGCCTCCCAGAGTGCTAGGATTACAGGCATGAGCCACCACACCTGGCCTAGATTTTTGTTTTTTTCACTAGAGAATTTTTTTGATTTTTTCCCAGCTCATTGTTTCTTTTAAGAACATTTAAAAAATATTTATTATGATCAGGATGATTAGCGGTTTTCTATAAGAGGTTGTTCCAGATACATAGCTTATCATATTACCAGAAACAGAAGTAAACCATATTTGAATCTGAACTATAGGAATTATATTGGCCCTATTTGGAGCAGATTTATATTTTTTTAAATTGGTTGAGATTTTTCTTTATTGTCTTCCATCTTAGTTTGTACTGATCCCTTCTATTATTTTTCTTTATATTCCTCTTTGTCTGTTTAAAGACAATCTATTTTATGTGTGTATTTCTTACCTCTGGGACTATGTTCTAATACTTGAAGAGCCAGAATAATTTTTTGTGTCTTTTTAACTTTTTTTTTGGTATTTAATAAAAAATGGTTCCTAGTTTTATTTAATGTATATTTGGCCAAGGAGTATCTTCTACAAAGTTATAATACAGGGTGTCTCCAAAGTCTCGATACAAAAGAAAACTTTTGTAAAATTTTGTAATGAATATTTTATAAATATAGATACATTTAGCTACAATTTCCCATTTTCCCTGTGTATGGTGATTTTTGGGACACCCTGTAGTATTGCTTTAGCAGTATTTCTGAGCAATGATAGCATTTACTTAAAAAAGTTAGTAATACAGTGTTTTTTAAAGACCAAAGTAACATTGATTTAGTTTCCTCATGCAAGAAACTCTGAGAGTTGATTAAAATCCTAATTTGTAAATCTCTAAAATCTGTTCATATGCAAACACTGGAAATGTGTAGGTTTCGCTTCACTACAAGATTTTATAGAGGCATTAGATTTGTTCCAAACCTGAAGTATGAGCCACTTAAACAGAATTTAGATGCTTATATTCCTAGAAACTTGATATAACTTCCAAAAGGATGGTTATTCAAAAACTTATTCATCATTTAATGCTCAAAGTTCATTCATCATGAGTACTTTGTGTCATTTCTTAAAAAAAAAAACAAAAAAAACCCCCAGCTTTATCAGAGATTCAAATTTCTGCAAGGCACATTGTGATATGTCCATATGGTGCATTTTGCAACTAACAAAAGAAGAAGGAAATAACATCCTAATCTGTTTCATTCATTCATCTGCTCTCTTTATTTCACTCAGGAGATTTTCAACAGAAAGAACTTCAGTGACGGTAGAAGCTACAGAAATAATGTCTGGAATGCATTACTGGATGCAAATTTTGGAGAGGAGAGAGGAGCCTAAGAGGAGCCTAAGCTTTGCATAAGTAGGTCTATATTCTTATCAAAAAGGGAAAGAGATTTTCCTATAATCTTTTCTATAGGAAAAAAGAACACTGGGGTTTTATTTTTCATAGTGGGAGCCTCAGGTTAAAAACACTAACTTAGCGTTTTGGGGCAAAGTCTTATAGAAAGTGATATGACTCTTAAAGCATAGTAAGGCACAGTTTGTCCAAACCAGCACTGTCCAATATCATTCAAACCATTGGCCGGACATGGTGGCTCATGCCTATAATCCCAGAATGTTGGGAGGCTGAGGAGGGAGGATCACTTGAGGCCAGGAGTTTGAGAACAACCTAGGATACATAGTGAGACAAAAAATAAAAAAATACAAAAAATAAAAAAATAAAAAATAAAAAATAAAAAAAATAAACACAAAAAATAAAAAAAAAATTAGTGGGCGTGACAGTGCACAACTGTAGTCCCAGCTACCTGGGAGGCTGGGGTGGGAAGTTTGCTCAAACCCAGGAGTTTGAAGTTACAGTGAGCTATGATTGGGCCACTGCACTAACTAACTTTTACACTGTGTTTTATTTTACCCAATATATACAAAATATTATCATTTCAGAATGTAAACAACATAAAACTTTTAATGAGATATTTTGTTCTCTTTTTTTGTACTAAATCTTCAAAACCCAATGTGTATTTTGCACTTATACTTTAATACTAATATCAGAAACATTTTTTCTGCATTTAAGGTTCATAAACATACAACAGATAAAGTAGATTCACATATTGAAATTGTTCCAAAAGTGCCCAAAATTTTCCAATAACTGAAAAGAATGTCACTTTTTAAATTTAAATCTTAGTTAAAATTACATAAAATCAAAATTACTGTAGCCACATTTCAAGTGTTCAATAGCTCCATGTGGCTAGGGGCTACTGTATTGGACAGCCAGCCCTAAGCAAGTGTTAGTTTTGGGAAATGAAAACCTATTTAATACATACAAATGAGGGTTAGGCTAATGTTCCTGAGGATGATTTGGCAAACTAATATAATTTACATAAAGTGTATATTTTATATAAATTATATAACAATTTATATAGCAATTTTTATAGTGATCTTGTCCTTAAGACTAAAAGTTTTATGGCTAATTTTGGCAGGAGCAGAGAGGCAGTCACTTGTTCCAGATTTGCTATTTCCAGGCTAATTGGAGTGAGAGCTCATAGTCAGCAATAACAAAAACAGAATCTAGGTTAGGTGCTGAGCCTGGGTCAGAACCCCAGGGGTCAGGGGTCAGTGTCCAGGGTGGGGTGAGGCAGTGGCAGCAGAGTAACAGAGAAAAGGGGCCTGCCTTTTACCCCAAAAGTTCCAAGGCTCAAAGTAGTATTAAGCCCAGCCTGCTGAACTGCACTGTCAGGTCCTGGGAAATATATGCAGCTGGTAGGCAATCCAGTTTATTACTATTTATTAACTAATTGATTAATTAAACAAACAAATGTACTATGCCTCCTAGGCTTCATGTTAGAAGTGACTTACCCAAAATCACCAGATGAGATTACTTTGATATTGCAACATTGCAGGAAAGGTTTTGACTGGGCAAGAAGAGAACACACGTCTGCTAAAATTCCCAATTTGTTTAACTGAGGCTACGTAACATAACCTCATTGAATGAGGTTACTGCATGCAGCAGAAATAGAAGTGATATAT
This sequence comes from Avahi laniger, assembly GCA_963575035.1. Taxonomy (NCBI): domain Eukaryota; kingdom Metazoa; phylum Chordata; class Mammalia; order Primates; family Indriidae; genus Avahi; species Avahi laniger. Next base: position 17,938 of record CAUYSK010093138.1, read on the forward strand.
TTCTACATAGCTTTTCCCTTGTCCCTTGTTTTACAGGAGGCATGCTGCAGCTGGTGACAATTTCTTCTCAGCTGAGATCTTGCCAGAGTGAAAATGAAGGTATATTTTTCATTCCACCACTGCTCTGTTTACTGGGGCTTATAACACTATTTTAGAATAATTACACTAACAGTGCTGGTACTTCCATTTAAGGGAATGTCTACAAACATCAGTCTTTTCCGGTTCTTCAAACAACTTAACATCAGCAAGTTCCCATCCTTGTCAGGGCCCAGCTAACCCTGGATACACTCTGCTCTCTCAGTGGCCTGGAAAGTCCATCTTTCTATAGATATTTTGCCCAATTTTGTGGATGTTGTTCCTCTCAGCAATTTCTTTTTACCCTTTGACTAGAATAGAATGGAAATCTGGGGGAAAGAAGGTGGGAGAGAACCTTAATTGACAAAGATCTTATTTCCATCACCTAGCAAAATGGGCACTCAACATAGAAATTAAATTCAGCCATGAAAGAAAATAATTTTTCTTGAACACTAAAGATTGTTGACCTAAGATTATTTATGCTTGTTACAGGTGGTAGCCTGTCCAGAATGTCTGAGAACCCTCATTATCACTCATCTGTGAACAATAGACTAATTATAAGCCTGAGGACAAAGTCATCTTGAGGCAATGGGTGTTATCTTGTGAGGGCTGCCATGTGTAGCCATGGGGGAGACCCAGAAGTTACCACAAATTTCAGTGAAAAATTTAGTGTGAAGGAGAATTATAAAATATCCTAAATTTCCCTTTTAAAGGGGATCCTGGATATCCAGGATATAAGGGAACTGGCAAAAGGAAGGAGTATGGAAGTTGATTTTTTTAAGGCTATTATAGACTCTGAATTTCTAAAATAGCTAAACCTCTTTCTGGCAAAGGAAGAGTCTTTCCAACAGTGTCAGCTAAAGTGGTTTGCCATTTAATCTGCTATAAGCGTACCACCCTGTATAAATGGGGAGAGGCATTCATTCTGTGTGTCTTTCATTTCTAAATATTATTTTTCAATTTATTGTTCCTCCATTTAAAATAGAATTGGTAAAGTATCCATTGTCACAGGACAAAGTACCAAAACAGAGAAAAGGATGTTGGGGTTTTGAAAATCTACACTATTGAAGATAAAAAGTCAAGATTGTATAGGACTTAGCCAAACAATAGATTTGGAAGAATATGCGTTTTATTAGTAAGAAACTGTTCTTTTCAACCAAAAAACTTAAAATAAAAAACTTGATAGATTTTTCCAATTATGAGGTAAGGGTTAAGAAAAAAATCTGTAGGGCAAGATGATGTAGGTTCTATTGGGTCTCTGTGAAGGGGTATTGTATCTGCCTATTTTAAACAGAGTCCTGGGGATGAGATTTAATAAGATGGCAGTGGCTTGAACAGCTGTGGAAAAGGGTCAGATACTGGACATATTTTAAAGATGGAGACAACAGAATTTGCATAAATATTGAATGAGTGTTGTTAAATAAAAGAGAGGAGTCAAGGACAACCCCAAGGTTTTCAACTTGAGCTTTAGCAAGGAATTTCTAACATCTATGCCAAGAAAGGCTGCAGGCAGAGAAGATATTTATTGGGTGAGGGAGTGGTGATCAATGATTTAGTGTTGGGCAAGTTAAATATGAGATGGCCAACTCCAAAGGGAGTTGCTGGGTAGGCACATAGTGAGGTCAGGATTTGAGATATAAATTTGAGAGTCATTACTGTACAGGGGTAAATCCCTGAGACTGGATAAGATTGCCAGGAGAGTGAGTGTAGCTAGAAAAGAAAGGAGGACCAAGGAACCAATGGTAGGACATTCCAAAATTTGCAGTCATGTGGAGGGAAAGGATCCAGTAAAGAGGATGGAGGAGGAAAATCAAGTATGACAAAAACCAGGGGTCCCCCTAAGTACACACCCACCTGACAACCCCCACACCATTACACATGTGTTTTCTGCTATAATTTTCTTTATTCTTTCTATACATGAGAGGAGGAAGAAAAATGGAAAAATATTATCAGCCCTTCCCACCTTCACCCCAAACACATCACTGTTTTCCCTTGAAGATACATGGATTTGTGGGCTGACTCTGTCTGTGTAAAACTTTCAGGTCTGGTTCAGCATCTACTTTTGGCAGATCTATCCTTTGCTCTCCTGGCTGCCTTCTCCATGAGTCACCAGTACAACTTCCTGTGTGTTAGCAGAGGGTCTTTCATAATTCAAGTCCAAAAGATGAATACCTCAATCTTTTTTTTATACTGGAATTGTCTCATTCCACCATTTCCCCAAATTTTTGTGCTTCTGCTTCTTGAACTGTTTCTTGTCATGACACTTTCTAAACAGATCTCAAAAAAGTACCTCCTATTTTTGATGAATTTCTGCTTCTAGAATGAACTTGATTTAGTTAAGGCAGATGTTTCACATTCTTTTCCCTTCATAGTAACTTCCTATTTAGGAATGTTTGAATTCCATATGTAAACAGTTAACAGAGATTTTTACAAAATCTATTGATTTAGTATCAGAATTGAATATTAAAAAAATAAGGTAGGTTATTTAGGAAATAAATGAGGATTAGAAGCCATGCCATTTTCTAGTATATTGGGGAGGACTATTTTATCTGAATAAAATCAGAAACCTTAAAGGTAATCAAATGGATTCTGAGGCTCATGAGAAGTTGACTTCCAGAGAACAGAATGTCCTCCTCTGGCTGACTGATAAGGCAAAACTAGTAACTACCAAAAGCATTTCTTGCCAATATAATCCTTTGGGTTTCCTCCTTGCTTTATTTTGACCTTTTGATACTGGGGAATAATAAATTTAAGTGCTAACATCATTTTACAGAAGGACAGAGCCATTTCTCTTTTTTCTATGCACTAATTTAGTGGCCAATATATTCAGAACACAGACAACTAACCCTGATAACAGAAAAAATTATTTTTTTTATCTTTCCTACTGTTATTTATTTGTGTATTATACAGATGTGTGTATTTCAATGCATGTGACAATGTTGGCATTCCTTTAAGCTCTGGAAGGGAAAGGATTATGTCTCCTTCATGTGATTTGTACAATATCTAAGTATAATATTCTGCTTTTACTTAGATTAAAATATTAGTGATGACATTATACTTGGATACATTAATGGTATTTAATACTGCATTGAGTAGTAATGCAGTACCTGTCAGACACAGACAACTTTTCTTTTTTTGAAAGTAAATAATTAGGATGATCTCTGTATCTTTTCTTTGCAGAAACTGTCTTCAAGTCTTAGCTAAATCTTTAGCTATCTTGCACACTGTGACATAGTCTATGGCACTGGAGTCTGACCATTATGGTATTTGCCAAGCAGGCACAAAGGTTAATTGAAAATCTGTAATAGCTACAATACTACACAGGCAAAATCCTCATAGCTATTTTGTTCATTTATAAAGGCTTGAGCTTGTCTTACCATTAATGTCAGAAGCACAAATGATTCCTTTGAATGGGATTTTAGAGCACAGCAACCTGCAAAGAGGAAAGAGTTGATGCATGTGGATTGCTTTCCAGGAGGTATGCAATTCCTTTCATAGACTTACTTTAAAATGCCTTCCTTACATCTGTTTAAAACCTAAGAATATGTACTAATAGTGCAAAAAGAAATCAATTGTGAGACTAATATAAAGTATAACCGAGTCATGCACATTTAGGTTTTATTTTTTCCCTGCGAACCATAAACTTCTAATTAGGCCTTTCAGATGATGTTATAAGACAAATATTCTAATTTTGTATATGAGAACAATAGGTCTCATGACAAAAAGATGGATAGATCTAAACTGAGAGCTCACAGACCTTGAGCCTTAATGCTCTCATGATATTTTCTCACATAATACTCAGGGAATTCACCCTCTGGGCTGAGACTGTCAATTGAGACTTGAAAGGCTCTGATTTTGAGATTGTTTGCTTACCGATATTTGATCTTGGCTAAATCACAGAAACGAACTGGCTCTGCTCCATTTTCTCATCAGTAAAAGAAAGATGATCCTTCACACCTACTCAGCTCATAAGATGTCATTAGAGTCCCTTTGGTTAATGTGGTATGGAAGAGCATTTTTGGTATCTTAAAAACAGACACCATCTAAGTAAAAGTCTCTGTTACTGTTATGTCATTGCTATTGAGTTTTTGTGTATATAGGAAGAATTCATGTTAAGTTTACACTTGTCTCTTTAGTTTTTTGAAAACCACATAAAGAACAATATTCTCTTTGTTTTATAGAGAACAATTGATGTAGAATATTTGAAGTCAGGAAGATTTGCTACTTGTTGTAGTCCACTAATTAATTAAGGATTTTTCTTATCCTTCTGCTGAAATTTAAAAACTATTTGCTTCATTTAAGGGGTCTAGCTAGTTTCTGCCACCAATTTGAATTAGAGCCTTTAACTTCACAACAGAGAGTCTACCTTGTAAATATTGTAAATCATGAATTCCCATCTTAAACTAACAAGTGATTATCCTAACAGTAGAGCTACAAATGGTGTCTTAATGAATGTCTGAAGTGTCTTTCCCTGTTGCTGTGACATGAAGGTAGAAGGCCTACATAGATGAGATAATCACTCAGAGAAGAAAAAAAGGAAAAGCAAATAAAACATATCTGAGAGCTAATCTCAAGAGTTCTCAGGACAGTCTCTCCATCATTCAATTCACCTTGCAATTTGGAACATTGTAATACATTTGTGCTGTTACAGCCCATTTTGAGGTTTTCCTAAGATTTTTGGTTCTTTGTTACTGCTTTTCCTGCTGAGAATTGCTTTCTTCTGTGATGCTAAGATTATTTTTCATTGTGCTTTTCCTTACAACTTCATAACTGTAGAATTTGTTCCTCTCAGCAAAAACTAGTTCCTTGCTATTTTCCCATCTTCACTCATTTCCAATATACTAGTCAGCCAGGCAACCAGTAAAATGAAAGGCGTGTTGGCATCATTAAGTGTGAGATTTTCTATGGGAAAGATTTTCTTTCACTCGCTTTTTTTTCATGATGTCTAAGATGAGGACATGAGGCAAAAAACTCAAATTGGATTTTTAAAAGTAAAAATATAGGAAAAGGCACCAGCTCACAAACACAGGTGACTAAAATGCCATCTTGATTCTAAGAATTGAGTATAGCTCTTAGATTGAATTCAAAGGATTCTTCTTTTTGGGGTCAGCTCAGCTTAGAGAACAGAAGTTCCCATATGGAACAGGCTCTAAATCAATTATGCCAATAAGAGTTTGTAATGAAATGATTTAGAAATAATAAAGTCTAGGTTAACGAGGGCCAAGTTAACTGGAACTTTCAATTATCCATTCTTTAGTCTGTTTTTTCTCTCTTAGAAGAATAGCTAAGTAATGATAAAAAAATCTTACGGAGTTAAAAATTCTTTCTTTTATTATATTGAAGAAAAATGAGGCCCATGGCCTAATAATTAGTACCTACTATTTCTGCCCAAATTCAGAGCTGTAGCAACTGTGTCTTATCAGAGATATGCTAAGAATAGGAAAACTCCTCATTTGCAGATATCGAAGACCATTATAAAGTCAGTCTACTTTTCTACAGTTTCCAGAGATATATCTTCTATAGTATTGTACAAAAGGACTGCAGTAGGTGTCAAGATCTGATCCAAAGTCTGCGACTATCTAGTGGGTCACCATGGGCAAGTGACTTCCTTCTTGTCTATTTGAAAATCCTCATCTATAGAATGAGGAAGCTGGGGCTGTCCCTTTCAAGCACAAAAATGATTTTGAATCTGGTAATCACTGATCTTCAGAATGATCACCTCACAGAAATGCCAGATCCTCAACTAAGATGAGCAATATTTTCTGTTCACAGTAGTTAAAATGTATCATGTGCTGGGGAAATTGCATACCTTATCCTATTTAGAGAAAACGGTAGCTCAGAGAGGTTAGGCCCATGGTCACATTGCCAGTTACAGCATCAGAGTTGGGGTAAGGACTCAAGACTCTCTGACTTCAGAGCTCAGTTTTTTTCTACAACATCAATCATATGTCCCAAGGACTCTTTCAAATTGGGATTTTGAAATGAGAAATAATGATTCCATATAACTATAAACCAAAGGCAGCCCAGAAATACCTATTAAAATCCCATGAATTTGATCTGAAGATTAGGGATTGCAGAAAATAGAGAAATTAATTCAATATGAATCAAAATACAATATATAGTGATGAACTTTTAATAAACTTTTATTTAATTTCAAATATACATTTGTATAGTTTGGGCATCCAAATAGCGTTATTACTTCTACTAAATTAGGGTTATTTGATACATTGTTGATTGAAATAATGTTAGAGACTATGTTTAAAGTCAGCAACACATTTTCTAAAAAAACACCAGCATTAATAACAAATTCTCATCTTTTGTAATTGATGAAATATCAATAAATCCCTTAAGAGAAGAAGCTGTACCTTCCTTGTGTATATCCCACAGTGTCTATCCTAGTACCATTTACTTCACAGACCATCAATAAATAATTTTTAAAAATTTGATCCATTATTTTTTACCATATTAAAGTGTGAGTGAGAACTTTGTGAAATTCTCACTTTTAATGGATTTATATGGCAGAACAAGAGGAGTCATTTAGGATAAGACTTTTTGCTGGCTCTTTTGCGAGTATCCAGGAATATTCTTAAACCACTGTTAGAAACTACTAAAATGAAGTATCTTATGTCTGATACTTGTATCAGGATCCATAAACGTAGGTCATAGGTCTTAGAGGCAGGAACAAATGCTTGCCCCATAGAAAATTTTTTTCTTTTTTATTGGAGACATGAAAATAGTAATTTTACTATTTACAGTGTTTTAGGTGATAGGTGCAGAATCATCTTTCTCATTTTTCATGTGACTGCTTAGATGAAAACTGTGCAATATAAAATTAAAATTAAAGATGGCTGTGTACTTCAGGAGGTTGATCCGAGGATGACTTGTCTTGTAAAAGCTGCACTTGTGGGTTCTACACGAGATGTCAATAGGCAGTGACTCCATCTATCTGTGCTCAGATGTAATTCCCAGAAACAACCTCACGTAAGCCACAGGACACCTGAGCAATTTCAACTTAGGCCTGCAGGGAAAGAGACTTTCTTTGATTATACTTGATAATAGTCACTCCCCCTTCATTTTCTCCTGTGCAAAATAAACCCAACCACATATTTTTCATGATGATGTTTTAAGTATTTCAAATTATGTATTGCAGGTCTGAGGATTTTGAGCAAAGTTACATCCTTCAGAAATCCTCATTATCCTAGAACTTCAAGAAGAGCTTTTAAGGATGGCAGGCACTATGTTCTTTGCCACTAAATGAGAATCACACAATTAAGTTATCTCACAAAACTCAAGAGCATATGCCCATATTTTCCTCCGTAAGAGTCTAAGCTTGAGTGTAAAGGGTCCGATTAAGGCTGATCTTTCAGAAATTGAGTCAGAAGGGCCAGAATTGCTGTGGCTGATAGGCAGATTCTCGATTTCATTCTTCCTGCCTATGAATCAGCACATTCTATTATGTTTTAAAGAAGCACATTTTGCTGCTGCTGCAGTCTTGCAACATTTCTAATTAAAAGTGCCTGCTCTACTGAACAGGTTTTGTAAGCTTTCAAAAGACACTTTTGTGTTTATTTCCCTTTATTTGTGTTTTTAGTGCCATTTTTTGGGTATTGCCTTTAGCAAAGTAGGAATATGGAATGCTTAGATATAGTGCTGATAGAGTGCTTATAGCAGTAGTATCTGGTTACTTACATAAGTAGATAGGAAACATCTGTTGGGATATAGGAAGTTGCAATTGGACCAATGGCTTTCCAGGGCAGCGGCTGGAGTAAAGGTATATAGGCTGGTTTGAAAGTCAATCTAAGATAGATTTTGAAAAGGAATTGGAAACGTTTAATTCAGGAGAGAATAAGAGCTGAAAATTTTTTTTTTTTTTTTTGAGACAGAGTCTCACTGTGTTGCCTGGGCTAGAGTGCCGTGGCGTCAGCCTAGCTCACAGCAGCCTCAAACGCCTGGGCTCAAGCAATCCTCCTATCTCAGACTCCCGAGTAGCTGAGACTACAGGCATGTACCACCATGCCCGGCTAATTTTTTCTATATATTTTTAGTTGTCCAATTAATTTCTTTCTAATTTTTGTAGAGATGGGGTCTCGCTCTTGCTCAGGCTGGTTTTGAACTCCTGAGCTCAAACAATCCGCCCGCCTCGGCCTCCCAGAGAGTTAGGATTACAGGCGTGAGCCACTGCACCTGGCCAAGAGCTGAAATTTAAGGGATTGAAATAAAAGAAAACAGGAGTAGAGAAGGGAGAGTCTGAAATGTTCAGAGGGAAGGTGAAAAGTCCAAATTGTGGGGACACTCAGGCATCTATCAGTGAATTGAGACATCTGGCAACTGAGGTTTGGTTCTCAGTCATTACACTCCTCTTCCCAGATGTCACAGTGAAACACGGGGAAATAAAGGCACTTTCCTCAGATCACAGGACTAGAGAATGATGGATCTGGGATTCGAAAGCATGAGTTCTGAAACAGTGTTGCTCTCACTATTGAAAATGGCTATGGGATATGTGTCCTGCATTGTACCATCTCTGTTTTAGATATCAAATCCGCCCATGATCAGACCCTATTCATGCCCCTCACTGCCAGCAAAAAACTTTATTAACTATTTGTGTTTGAAACTGTCTTAATCTTGAAGAGCATGGATATTTTGTCACCATGTTTCTGTCTTCTACCTTTCCTGTGCCATGGGACGATGGCTCACTGGTGATGATTGTACCTTATGACTCAAATGCCTGCCACCCCTTTCCAGGAGTAATTAGTCTGGGACCTTGTTTCTAAGCTCAGTATTCTGTCTCATTGCTGCCTCAGCTCACCTCTGACAAGAAGAAGAGATTATTAAAAGTAGCAAGAATTTGAATAGCTTAAAGAGAAGGAAATAAACTTATTTTCAGGTAGAGGGAACTAAATTGACTTTGGGGGCCAGCACTATTTCTGAGAGATGATTTTTATTTGTCTAACAGGCTTTATGTGTAGGAGTGTTATTTAGTTTGCCTTAGAATACTCCTGAGTGCACTTTCACCTTCTTAATCTATTTGTTTGATTATGTTGATTTGGCAGGAAAAGATATTTGAACACTAATGTGTTCAAATATTGTTTGAAAATTAAGCCAGCAGAACAAACTATAACCCACTCGTGTTACTACTTTGGTAAATCTGCTTATTTTGAAAGTCACAATATGTTTCTTTTGTTATTATTATTTTTATTTCAAAATCTTAATGGGGTACAAATGTTTATGTTACATGGATATATTGAATAAGGCTTAAGTAAGGGGCTTTTAGTGGGCCCATCACCAGAATGGTGTTCATCCTAACTGATAGGTAAGTTTCTACCCCTCACTCCCTCCCACCCTCCCTCTTCTTGGTTTCCAGTGTCCTTTGTGGCCATGCCTGCATGTCATTTAGCTCCCAATTATTAGAGAGTACATGTAGTGTTTGTTTTTCCATTCCTGAGATACTTCATTTAGGATAATGGTCTCCAGTTCCATCCAAGTTGATGCAAAAGATATTATATCATTTCTTTTTAGAACTGAGTAGTACTCCATGGTATATATTTACCACATTTTCTTCATCCACTCATGAATTGTTGGGCACTTAGGTTAATTACACATCTCTGCAATTGTGAATTGTGCTGTGATAAACATTCAAATGCAGGTGTCTTTTTGATAAAATGACTTCATTTCCTTTGGTTGGATATCCAGTGGAAGGACTGCTGGATTGAATGGTAAGTCTATATTTATTTAATTGAGGAATCTTCATAGTGTTTTATGTAAGGATTGTACTAATTTGCAGTCCCACCAACAGTGTATAAGTATTCTTATCTCCCTGTCTCTAAGTGAAGATCTATTGTTTTCTGACTTTTTAATCATGGTCATTCTAAGATGGGTAAGGATTTATCTCACTGTGGTTTTAATTTGCATTTTCCTAATAATTAGTGACGTTGAGCATTTTTCATATATTTGTTGACCATTTGTCTATCTTCCTTTGAAAAACTTCTATTCTTATCTTTGCACACTTTTTAATGGAGACGTTTGGTTTTTTTTCTTGGTGATTTGTTTTGAGTTGTTTTTAGATTCTGGATATTAGCCCTTTATTGGATGTATAGTTTGCAAATATTTTATCCCATTTGCAGGTTGTCTGTTAACTCTGTTGATTATTTTCTTTCTTGTGCAGAAGCTTTTACATTTAATTAAGTCCCATTTGTTTATTTTCACTGCTGTTATATTTGCCTTTGGGGTCTTACTCATAAATTCTTTGCCTAGGCCAATGTCTGGAAGAGTTTTTCCTGCATTTTCTTCTAGAATTTTTATGGTTTCATGCCTTACATTTAAGTCTTTTGAATTAATTTTTGTATATGATGAGACATAGGGGTCATATTTCATTCTTTTGCATGTGGCTATCCAATTTTCTCAGCACCATTTATTGAATAGGGCATCTTTCCACAGTTTATATTGTTGTCTGTTTTGTCAAAGATCAGTTGGTTATAGGTAGACGGTTTTATTTCTGGGTTCTCTATTCTGGTCCATTGGTCTGCATCTTTACTTTTATACCAGTGCCATGCTGATTTGATTACTATAGCATTGTAATATAATTTGAAGTCAGGTAATGTGATGCCTCCAGATTTGTTCTTTTTGGTTAAGATTGTTTTGGCTATTTGGGCTTCTCATTGGTTCCAAATCAACTTTAGGATGATTTTTTTTCAGATCTGTGATATATGCCATTGGTACTTGGATGGGGATTGTGTTGAATCTGTAAATCACTTTGGGAAATATGGACATTTTAAAAATGTTGATTCTGTCTTTCCAAGGGCATGGAATGTTTTTTCATTTGTTTGTGTCATCTATGATTGCTTTCATCAATGTTTTTAGTTCTCCTTATAGAAATCTTTCACCTCCTTGGTTAAGTATATTCCCAGTTATTTTATTTTCTTTGCAGGTAATGTAAATGGTACTGAGTTCTTGATATGACTCTCATCTTTGCTATTATTTGTATATAGAAATGCTACTGATTTGTGTACATTGATTTAGTAACCTGAGACTTTGCTGAATTTATTTATCAATTCTAGTAGTCTTTTGGTAGAGTTTTTAGAGTTTTATAGGTAAAAGATTATATCATGAAAAAATAGGGATAGTTTCACCTTCTCTTTATCAATTTAGATACACTCTATTTCTTTCTCTTGCCTGATTGCTCTGGCTAGGACTTCCAGTACTATGTTGGATACAAGTTGTGACAGTGGGCACCATTGTCTTATTCCACTTCTTTAGGGGGAATGCTTTCAATTTTTCCCTATTCAGTATGATGTTGGCTGTGGGTTTGTTATAGAATGGCTTTTATAATTTTGAGGTATGTTCCTTCTATGTCTAGATCATTGAGGGTTTATATCATGAAAGTGTGCTGGATTTTATCAAATTTTTTTTGCATATATTGAGATGATCATATGGTTTTTGTTTTGCTTCTTTGTGTGGTGAATTACATTTATAGATTTGCATATGTTAATCCATTCTTACATTCCAGGATGAAACAAACTTGATCATGGTGAATTGTCTTTTGGATATGCTGTTTAATTTGGTTTGCTAGTATTTTGTTGAGTATTTTTGCATGTATGTTAATAAGGGATATTAGTCTGTAGTTTTCTATTTTTGTTGTGTCCTTTCCTGATTTTGTTATCAAGGTGATACTGGCTTCATAGAATGATTTTTCTCTTATGATTTTATTTATTTGTGATATCCTGCCAATAACCTCCACTGTCTTTTATTTATTTATTTAAAATTTTGACTTTTTTTTTTTTTTAAATTTCAGTAAGGAGGATTCCCTCCTTCTCCATGTTATGGAATAATTTCTGTAGGATAGGGAATAGTTCTTCTTTGTCTGTCTAGTAGAATTTGGCTGTGAATCCTTCTTGTAAATTGTGGTGCAATAAACAATTGATTGCAAGTGTCATTTTGATAAAATGACTTTTTTCTTTTAGACAAAGACCCAGTATGGGATTGCCGGATCAAATAGTAGGCCCACTTTTAGTTCTTTTAGGAGTCTCCATACTATTTTCCGAACAGGTTATACAAGTTGCAGTCTTACAAACAGTGCATAAGTGTTCTTTTCTCTCCACAACCATGCCAGCATCTATTGTTTTGGTACTTTTTTGATAAAAACCATTCTCACTGGAGGTAGATGATATCTCACTGTGGTTTTGATTTGCATTTCCCTGGTGATCAGTGACATTGAACATTTTTTCATTTTTTCATATGTCTATTGGCCATTCATCTATATTGTTTTGCAAAGCTTCTGTTCATGTCTTTTGCTTACTTATTAATAGGTTTGTTTGATTTTTTTCTTGCTTATTTGCTTGAATTTTTTATAGATTCTGATTGTTAGCCCTTTATTGGATATATAGCATACAAATATTTTCTCCCATTCTAAGGTTATCTATTTACTCTATCGATTGTTTCCTTGGCTGTTCAGAAACTTTTTAATTCAATCGAGCCCCATTTATTTATTTTTGTTGTTGATTTGATTGTCATTGGGATCGTCATAAATTCTTTGCCTAGGCCAATATCTAGAAGTTTTTACAATATCTTTTTCTAGAATTCTTATGGTTTCATACCTTAGATTTGTCTGTTATCCATCTTGAAATAATTTTAATAAGTGGTGAGAAAGATGGATCCTATTTCAATTTTCTACATGTCTCTATTCAATTTTCCCAGCACCATTTATTGAATAGGGATTCTTTTCCCAGTGTATATTGTGTGCTTTGTCAAAGATCAGATAGCAGTACGTGGACGGTTTTATATTTGGGTTATCTGTTCTGTTCTCTGGGTCTATGTCTCCACTTTTATGCCAGTACCATATTGTTTTGGTTACTGTAGCCCTATAGTATAGCTTAAAGTCTCGTAGAATGATGTCTCCAGATTTGTTCCTTTTGCTTAAGATTGGTTTGGCTCTTTTGGCTCTTTTCTTGTTCTAAATGAAGCATAGAATTATTTTTTTCCAGGTCTGCAAAAAGTGACGTTGGTATTTTGATGGGGATTGCACTGATTCTGAGAGTCACTTTGGCTAATATGGACATTTTAACAATGTTGAATCTGCCAATTCATGAGCATGATATGTTTTTCCATTTGTTTACATCCTCTGTGATTTCCTTCCTCAGCAATTTGTAGTTGTCCTTGTGAAAGTCTTTCACCACCTTGGTTAAACATATTCCTAGTTACTTTATTTTTTTTTTTGCTCTTGTGAAGGATATTGAATCTTTGATTTGATTCTCTGCTTGATTGTTGTTGGTGTGTAGAAATGCTCCTGATCTGTGTACATTGATTTTGTAACCTAAGACTTTGCTGAACTTATTCATCACTTCAAGAGATTTCTTGGCAGAGTCTTTGGGGTTTTCTAGCTATAAGATCGTATCATCAGCAAAGAGTGATAGTTTGACCTTTTCTTTCTCCATTTGGTTACCCTTGATTTTATTCTTTTGTCTGATTGCTCTGGCAAGGATTGTTATTCACTATGTTGAATAAAAGTGGTGACAGTGGGCAATGTTGTCTATTTTCAGTTCTATGCTTTCATTTTTTCCCCATCAATATGATGTTGGCTGTGGGTTTGTTTTACATGGCTTTTATAATTTTGAGGTATATTCCATCTATGCCTATTTTGTTGAGAGTTTGTATCATAAAAGGGTGTTGAATTTTGTCAAATGCTTTTTCTGCATCTATTGAGATGATTATATATCTTTGTTCTGGTTTTTGTTTATGTGATGAATCACATTTATGGATTTACATATATTTACTCATCCCTGCATCCCTGGGAGGAAGCCCACTTGATCATGGTGGATTATTTTTTGATGTGCAGCTGAATTGAGTTTGGTAGAATTTTATTGAGAATTTTTGCATCTGTATTCATAAGGGATAATGGTCTGTAGTTTTTTTTTTTGTTGTTGTTGTTGTTGTTGTGTGTTTTCCTGGCTTTGATATCAAGGTGATACTGGATTCATAGAATGTGTCTAGGCATTCTATTTCTTCCTGATTGAGCTTAGGGAGGTTGTGTGTTTCCAAGAATTTGTCCATTTCTTCTACATTTTCAAGTATGTGCATAGAAATTTTTATAGTATTTAGGGATTTTTTTTATTTTTTTTTAGGGATGATGTTTTGTATTTCTGTGGTATCAGTTGTAATATATCCTTTTTCATTTCTGATTAAGTTTATTAGGATTCTTTCTTTTTTGTTTATGGTTGTCTAGCAAGAGGTCTATCAATTTTGTTTATCTTTTCAATGAACCAAATTTTCATTTCATTAATCTTCTGTATAGTTCTTTTGTTATCTATTTCATTTACTCTACTCTGACCTTAGTTGTTTCTTTCCTTTTACTGGGTTTGGGATTGGTTTGCTTTTCCTTTCTTAATTCCTTGAGATGATTAATTACATTGTTAATTTGGGATATTTCTGTCTTTTTGATGTAGGCATTTTTAAGGCTATGAATATTCCTCTTAGGACTGCTTTTGCTGAATCCTACAGATTTTGATAAATTTTTTCCACTTTGTCATTTAGTTTGAAGAATATTTTGATAACCATATTAATTTTTTTCTTGACTCAATAATCATCCAGGAATAGGTTATTTAATTTTCATGACTTTGTTTGGAGTTGAGTGTGTTTGTTGGAACTGATTTCTTATTTTAGTTCACCGTGGTCTGAGAAGATGCATGGTATGATTCATAAATTTTTTGAATTTGTTGAGACATGTTTTATGGCCTAAGATGAGAACAATATTAGAGAATCTTCCATGTGCTGATAGAACATCAGCATATTCAGTAGTTTTAGGATAGAATGCTCCATAAATTTTTGTTAGGCCAATTTGTTTTAGAGTCCCATTTAAGTACATTGTTTCTTTGTTTATTTTCTGCTTGGAGGATCTGTCCAGTTCTGTCAGTGGGGTGCTGACGTCTCTAGCTATTATGATGCTACAATTTATCATTTTGTTTAGATCTGATGGGATTTGACTTATGAATTTGGGTACATCTGTGTTAGGTGTATAAATATTTAGGATTGTTATGTCTTCTTGTTGAATTGCTCCCTTTACCATTATATAATGACCATCTTTTTCTTTACTATTATTGATTTGAAGTCTATGTTATTTGATATGATAATGACTATGCCAGCTTGTTTTGGTTTCCATTTTCATGGAATATTTTTTTCTATTCCTTCATTTTGAGTATGAATGAGTCCTTGTGGATTAGATGTGTTTACTGGAGACAGAAGATACTTGGCTTGTATTTTGTTATCCATTCATCCATCCTGTGTCTCTTGAATGGGGAATTCAAGCTGTTCACATTTATTGATAGAATTGATAAATGGAATGGATTTCTGTTCATCCTGTTGAGTAGAACCTTATTGTTTTATATTACCTCTTGAGACATTATGATATATGGGCTCTGAGCTTTAGCTTTTGAGTACTTTTTCACCAGTGGGTGTCTCTTGTGCTGATCAATGTATAATGCAGATCTGAGTACTTCCTCCAGGGCAGGTCTATTCTTAACAAATTCCCTCAGTATTTGGTTGTCTGAGAAAACCTTTATTTCTTCCTAATATATGAAACTTAGTTTTGCAGTATACAGAATTCTAGGCTGGGCATTAGTCTGCTTGATAAGACTGATAATGGGACCCCAATCCCTTCTGGCTTGTAAGGTCTCAGTTGAGAAGTCTTCAGTTAGTCTGATGGGTTTTCCTTTGTAAGTTACCTGATGTTTTCACCTTACTGCTTGCAGGAGTTCCTCCTTTGTGATAACTTTGGCCAGTCTGATGACTATGTGTTGTGGAGATTGCTTCTTTGCATTGAATCTCCCAGGTGTTCATTGAGCTTCCTGTACATGGATAGCTAAATTTTTTCCAAGGCCAGGGAAGTTTTCTGCAATTATTCTCTCAAATAGGTTTTCCAACATTTGTGTTTTCTTCTTCACCCTCAGGGATTCCTATTATTCTTATGTTAGGCCTTTTTAAATAAACCCCTACTTTTTGTAGGCTTTGTTGGTTCCCCTTATTCTTCTGTTCTTTATGTTTGACTGACTTGTTTAATTCAAAGGTGATGTCTTCATGCTCTTAGATTCTTTATTCTGTCTGATACAGCCTATTCTTAAAGCTTTCCACTGTGTTTTGTATTTCTTTGAATGAATTTTTTTCATTATCAGGAGTTCTGTTTGATTTTTTTTAAATAATTTGATTTCTTTAGTGAATTTTTCAAGCTTAAGAACTGATCCACTCAGATCTGCAGGCAGTGGCATGTGTTAGCTTATCCCTCATTTAGTGCAGCCCCATCTTTGCCCAAGGGTGGTGGTGATTGTCTGCTGGTGATGGCTTGGGAGCTGTCAAGCTCAGATCTATGGGTGTGGCATGTGTTGCCCTATGCAGCTTGAGTTTAGTCTCACTTGGCCCTCCAGTGATGGTGATTGAATGGCCTGTGCTGGCTTGAGGGCTCCTGCCCATGTGACTCATGAGAGTACCTGGCCTCCCTGCTTCCTCCCTGACCCCACACTGGCAGGGGTGTTGGCGAGGCAACACAACAGATCTGATTCTTAGGTAGTGGCAGCTTCCAGGTTTTGTGAGTCAGTGTGTCACCGTTGTGTCTGTTCTCCAGAGCAATGCTGCTGAACAGTCTCCATATAGCTCCCTATGTCAGTCCTGAGGCTTTTTGCAGTGGAAAGTCCCTCCTGCAGATCAGATTGCAATGATCATGGAGGGGTGGGGGGAGTGTAGAGACCTAGGATTCTCCCCTCTGTGTCTTCCCCATGTGGACATTCATCTTCTCTGTGTACCTCCGAACTTCAGAGTAGGTCACCTCACTTCCTTCTCCTTCACTTTGGATGCCTCCTGTCACCTCTGTTTTGATTCACAATGTTCTCTCTTAGATGATCAATTTGAAGGTGGATATCCACTTGTTACCTTCAGTTTTCTCCATGAGCATGGCGTGTGTAGGCTGCTTCTAGTCATCTTGGTCCCTTCCAAATTATGTAAAAGTCACAATATGTTTCTTGTCAGTACCCCTTGATCTTACCCACTCCAAACTTTTATGAGAATAGAAAGGTTATTATATGTAATACTATTTATTCATTTTACCAATTTATGGTCATAAAATGAGTATTATTAAAAGAAAATTTGCTAGTCAACAATAGGGAGCAGATTGTCAGAATAACTCTCCCACAGAAACAATTATAAACTCTGAACAAAATTGAAAAACACCTTCCCACCCACCTGCACACCTATTTAAAGTCATAGCAACTAGAAGCAGGCATCAACTAGAGGAGTTTCAGCCTTAAAAGAAGGAATACACCTTGAGTTCATCCACATTTATGAAGATCTTTCTTCTGAGGACATCCTATTGGGTGTGGCCTGTAAGGATATTAGAACTCGAGTAGAAAGCTGCATTTCTCTTAGCTTGAGGTGTCAGTTGGTAGAGTTTGGAAACTAAAGAGGAAAATCCTGGAATGAATGGAGCTCTCAAAGCTGACTACAATTCCCCTGACTTTCTTGGCTGAGCCCTGCAAAAGGCTTTTAGGGGACTACAGGAGGCCCAGAAGAAAACCACAGCTGGAGAGCATAAAGAATTTATGAAGGATTTCAGCAGATAAATGTCATAGATGAGAAAAAGTTTGATGCTTGAATCCCACCAAATTAGAGGGCCTTGGTAAAGAAAACCAAGCTTCCACAAGTTCAAACAGATAAGCCAGTAATCCCACTACCTGCTTGAATAAAAATCAAAACTCATCACAAGAAGAAAATAGAATTTAGAATGTCTAAAATGTTTTATCTAAAATGTCCAATAAATATTACAAATTATGAGACATACAAAGACATATATGATCCATTGTCAAGAAAAAAATGCAGTCCATAGAAACAGACTCAATACTGACCAAGAATTTGGAAATAGAAGGCAGGAACTTTAAAACTGTCATTTTAAATGTTTTAAGGATCTAAAGAGAAATAAGGTTATAATGATTTTAAGACATAGAGATATTCATCTAGAGAAGTATAACTGATTAAAACTAACTAACTAGAAATTTTGAAACAAAAACCATAATATCTGATATAAGAAATTCACTGGATGAGCTGAAGTATGGACTGGAGAAAGATGAAGAAAGGATCACTGCACATGAAGACATATCAATGAAAATGATCAAATGTAAAAAATGGAAAAAAGATTGGCAAAAAGCCAAAGCTTCTTTGATTTGGAAGATATTAAGCCATCTTACATACCTGTAATTCAGGTTCCAGAAGGAATCACTAGGCTTTTCCCTAAATGGCACTCCATTTTCTAGGTACCACTAAGACAGGACTCAAAGAACTGCACTCAAAGTTTGGCCAAAAATTTTACAAATTTGTTGAAAAATATCAAATTATAAAACCAAGAATCTCAGCAAAATTCCACATAGAATAAATACAAAGAAAACTGCATGTAGGCACATTTGCCATATTGCTGAAAATCAATGATAAAGAAAAAAATCTGAATACCAACAAGAGCAAAAAAATACACTATATACAGGTAAACAACAATGTGATCATGGTTGACTTACTAGAAACAATGGAAGCTAGAAGCCAAATGGAATGATATTTTCAATGTGCTTAAAATATGTCAATTTGGAATTCTATATCCAGTAAAAATATTTATCAAAAATAAGGATAAAATTAAGATATTTTCAGATATATGAGCTGAGAAAATGCACTGCCTGCACATAGGTAAGATAATGGAGAATATTTTAAAAATTCCATTAACTCAGAAGAGCCAGGAAACAAAGATTAAAGAAAAAAAATGAATGAAAAACAGAACAAAAAAAATAGAAAAAAGGTAGAGTTAAAACCAACCATATATATAATTACATTAAATATAAATTGATTAAATATTTAGATTAAAAGTCAGAGACTGCTAGAATGGATAAAGAACAAAATCTCATGATATTCTCTCTAAAAAAGCCCACTTAAAAATAGAAACACAAATAGGTTTAAAATCACAGATGGGAAAATTTATGTCATGTCACATTAAACATAAGAAGTTGGCAGTAGCTTTTTAAATATATCAGACAAAGTAGTCTTCAAGGAAAAAAAATATTATCAGAAATTCATAAGAAATTTTCATAGTAACACATTAATTCATCAGGAAGACACAAAACCCTAATAGAGAATAAAAATACGTACAACAAATGGAGCTTAAAATACATAAAGAACTTATAAATACAGCTCAAATAGAGCTGTCCAACAGAGCTTAAAAATACATAAAGCAAAAATTGACAGAACTAAAGAGAGAAATAGAAAATTTCATAATCATAGAAAGATTTTGATATATCTTTCTAAGTAACTATAGAAAAAATAGACAAATTATAAGAATATAGATGATATGAACAACACTATTAACCAACTTGACCTATTTGACATTTATAGACCATTATATCCAACAATGAAAAATATGTATTCTTTACCTTACAACATTAAATTGAATGTTCATCAAGATAGATCATGTGCTAGGCTATAAAATAAGCCTTAATATATTTTCTCTAGAAGATAAAAATCTTATATTCTCTGACACAAAGGAATTAAATCAGTATTTAATAACAATATGATGTCTAGAAAAGCCCAAACACTTGAAAAAAAATCATTTCTAAGTAAAATGTGTGTCAAAGTAGAAATTACAAAGGAATTTATAAAATGTTCTGACTAGATGATAATAAAAATACAATATATTGTATAAAACTTGGGATAAAGCTAAAAATGTTCTTAAAGGGAAACTTGTAGCTTTCAAAAGTTATATTGGAAAAGAAAAAAGGCTCAAAATCAATGCTTTAAATTTACTCTTGAAAAATACAAAAAGATAGAGGTCCTGTTTCATTCTTCTGCATGTTGCTATGCAATTTTCACAGCACCATTTACTGAATAGAGTGTCCTTTCCCCAGCACATGGTGGTGTCTGCTTTGTCGAAGATCAGTTTGTTGTAGGTAGATGATTTTATTTTTGTGTTTTCCATTCTATTCCATTGGTTAATGTCTCTACTTTTATATCCATACTATACAGTTTTGGTTACTGTAGCCTTATAATATAATTTTGAAGTCAGTTAATGTGATGCCTCCATATTTGTTCTTTTTGCTTAAGATTGCTTTGGCTATTCAGGCTCTTTTTTTTTATTCCAAATGAAGTTTAGGATTATTTTTTCTAGATCAGTGAAATATGACATTAGTATTTTGATGAGGATTTTGTTGAATCTGTAAGTCACTATGAGCAGCGTGAACGTTTTAACAATGTTGATTTTACCAATCCGTCAGCATGAGTTGTTTTTCCATTTGTGTCATCTGTGATTTCTTTCATCAATGTTTCATAGTTCTCCTTGTAGAGATCTTTCACCTCCTTGGTTAAGTGTGTTCCCAGGTATTTTATTTTCTTTGTAGCTATTGTAAATGATATTGAGTTCTATTTGACTCTCAGTTTGACTGTGAATAGTATACAAAAATGCTACTGATTTGTGTACATTAATTTTATAACCTGAGACTTCTCTGAATTTATTTATCAATTCCAGGAGTCTTTTGATGGAGTGTTTAGGGCTTTCTAGATAAAAGATCATATGACTGGAAAACAGGGATAGTTTGTTTTCCTCTTTCCTAATTTGGATGCCCTTTATTTCTTTCTCTTGCCTGATTGCTCTGGCTAGGACTACCAGTACTATACTGAATAGGAATAGTAACAGAGGCCCTTGTCTTTTTTCAGTTCTTAGCTGGAATTCTTTTAACATTTACCTATTCAGTCTGATGTTGGTTGGAGGTTGTCATAGAAATAAGACCTCTGTCTCTCACCATATACAAAAATTCATTTATGATGGACTAATGACTTAAATATGTCATGAAACCATAAAAATTCTAGAAGAAAATGTACAAAAAACTCAACTAGACACAGACCTAGGCATAGAATTTATAACTGAGACCCTAAAGGCAAATATAGCAACCAAAAAAATAAATAAATAGTACTTAATTAAAGTAAAAAGCTTTTGCACAGCAAAGGAAATAATCAACAAAGGAAATAGGAAACCAATAGAATTGGAGAAAA
Source organism: Avahi laniger (assembly GCA_963575035.1). Classification (NCBI taxonomy): domain Eukaryota; kingdom Metazoa; phylum Chordata; class Mammalia; order Primates; family Indriidae; genus Avahi; species Avahi laniger. The sequence continues at coordinate 39,061 of CAUYSK010093138.1, forward strand.
TACTCACAAACTATACATCTGACAAAAGACTAATACCTGGAATCCACAAAGAACTCAAACAAATCAGCCAAAAATAAATAAATGAATGAATAACCCCATCAAAAAGTGGAGAAAAGACATGAACAGATATTTTTTTAAAGAAGATAAATGGCCCAAACCATATGAAAATATGTTTAATATTACTAATCATCAAGAAAATACAAATTAAAATCTCAATGAGATACCACTTTACCCCTATCAGAATGCCATTGCTAAAAAGTCAAAAAACAATAGATGCTGATGTGTATGAAGAGAAAAAAGAAAACTTATACACTGTTGGTGGGACTGCAAATTAATACAACCCTTATGGAAAATGCTAAGGAGATTCCTCAGAAAACTAAAAGTAGAACTACCAGCAATCCCACTACTGAGTATCTTCTGACAAAAGGAAAAGAAGTCACTTTATTAAGAAGACACCTGCACTCAAATGTTTATGCAGCACAATTCACAATTGCAAAGATATGGAATCAACCTAAGTATCCATCTACTCATGAATGGGTAAAGAAAATGTGAGATAGATACACACACACACACCCATACCCATATGCCTTGACTAATCTTCAGCCATAAAAAGGAAAGAAATAATGTCTTTACCAGCAACTTGAAAGGAACAACACACCATTATCCTAAGTGAAGTGTCTCAGGAATGGCATAACAAATACCACATGTTATCACTAATAAGTGGGAACTAAAGGATGGGCACAAAGAGATATAAAGGACATTGGAAACCAAGAAGAGGGGAAGGTGGAAGGTGGGTGAGGGATAAAAATGTACCTATTTGGTACAATGAACACTGTGCTAGTGACAGGCACACTGAAAGCCCTGACCGTTGAATTATGCAATGTATCCATGTAACAAAAATATTTGTATGCTCTTCATATTTTAAATAAATAAAAAAGAAAAAAATTACAAAAAAGAAAAGCAAGTTAAACACATAGTTCAAAGAAGAAAATGGTAAAGATAAAAGTAGAAATCAATGAAATAGAAAATGGAGAAATAGTAGAGAAAATTAAAAAAGTAAAAAAGTTGGTTCTTTGAAAAGATAAATAAAATTAATATAGATTAAGTATCCCTTATGAAAAATGCTTAGGACCATAATTTTTTTGGGTTTTGGATATTTCTGGATTTTGGAATACTTGCATATACTTAATGAGATATCTTGGGGATGGAACCCAAGTCTATTGCAGTTTAAGGGATTTGGAGAACCATTTTCAGTTGGGGATGGTGAATAAACTGTGTGTTTCGTACCTGCATTTTGACTGTGACCCATCTGTGAGGTCAGGTGTGGAATTTTCCACATGTGGCATCACGTTGGTGCTAAAAATGTTTTGGATTTTTGGAGCATTTCAGAGTTCAGATTTTTTAATTAGAGATTCTCAACTTGTAAAACCCAAAATCAACTTATTAGAAAGAGAAAGAAAAGTTGCTAATGTCAGTATTAAAAAAGGGGACATCACTATAGATTACATATTAAGAGATACAATAATAAGGGAATATTATAAAGTTATACCAATAAATTCAACAACTTATACGAAATTCAAACATTCCTTGAACCACAACTTGCCAACACCAACATAAAGAAAAAATAAAAAATCTGAATAGCCCTTTAATATTAAAAAATACAATATATAGTTTAAAAATCTTCCAAGAAAGAAAAGTACAGTTGACTCTTAAAAATAATGAGTTTGTACTGGGTCCTCTTATAGAAGGATTGCCTTCTGCTTTTGCCACACCTAAGACAGCAAACTAACCCCTCCTCTTTCTCCTTTTCCTTAGTCTACTCAAAGTAAAGATGACAAGGATAAAGACCTTTATGATAATCCACTTCCACTTTATGAATAATAAATATATTTTTTCTTCCTTACCATTTTTTTTCAAAAGAAGACAGAATAATGGCCAAAAAACATAAGAAAAAAAAAATGATCAGCATCTCTAATCATCAGGGAAATGCAAATCAAAACCACAATGAGATATCACTTATCTCCAGTTAGACTGGCTTTTATCAAAAAATCCCAAAACAGGAGGAGAAAAATGGCGGATTAGGGGAGACCTCCTGGCTCTCTGCTCCCACAGCGGGAGGTGACGAACACGGACACCCACACGCGAGTGAGGCGCTCTCCCACAGGATCGGCTTTGCGAAACTGCAAAGAAGCAGCCAGGGACAAACAGCGGCGCTGATAAAGTAAGGAGAACTGTAGAAACACCCGGAGGGAGTGGGACAAAAGGAAGTGCAGCGCGGGTCAGCCGCGCCCGCGGCGGGCTGGCCCGGGCAGAGAGAT
>CAUYSK010093141.1:0-37820 GCA_963575035.1 Avahi laniger
ATAGACAGCTGAACTTTGGAGGAGGACATCCGATAGCCCTTAGAGGCAAGAAAGTTGAGTAGAGAGGCAGTGTGAGTCTTGGAGTGTCGTAGAGAGGGACTACAGAGCAGTAGGTCATCAAAGTATTGAAGGACAGTGCTACGTTGTAAGGGACATTGAAGTAGGTCCTGGGCCAGAGCCAGCCCAAATAGATGAGGGCTGTCCTGAAACCCCTGGGGTAGGACAGTCCAAGTGAGTTGCCTGGATGTGTTTGTGTCAGGATCTTCCCACGTAAAGGCAAAGAGATTGTAGCTGGCTGGTTCTAAGGGGATAGTAAAGAAGGCATCTTTGAGATCCAGGACAGAAAAGTGGGTAGTGGAGGGTGGAATATGAGAAAGTAAAGTGTAGGGATTAGGCACTACAGGGTGTATGGGGACAACTGCCTTGTTAATGAATCTGAGGTCCTGGACGAGCCGGTAGGAGCCATTTGGCTTTTTTACCAGGAGTATAGGGGGAGTTGGTTGGAATTAAGAGTTTTTCACTCAGGAGATGTTCTATAATGAGTTTTAGACCTCTGCGGTGGGTTGGTGAAATAGGGAACTATGGACAGGAATGGAAGGATGAAGGGTCTTTGAGCCGAATGAGGGTGGGAATGTGGTGTGTGGCCACCACTGGGGTGGAGGTATCCCAAACCCAACAGTCTACGAGTTGAGGCAGAAGAGGGTATGTAGGGCTTGGTAAGTGGGGGGAGGCTGTGGATGAAACTGAAGAATCTGAAGAGAGAGATAGAAGAAGAAGGGTGGAAGTTCCCGAGGAAAAGTGGAGGGTGGTGCCCAGTTTGGTTAATAACTCCCTTCCCAATAGTGGAGCGGGACAGGAGGGCATGATAAGGAAGGAATGGGTGATGGGGCGGCCATCTGTTAGGCAGGTTAGGGGACTGGTGGTGGGGGGCTGAGAGGGATTGCCGTCAATACCCATGACCGACACCTGGGAAGGATAAGTAGGGCCTGAAAAAGAAGACAGGACTATGTAGGGATCCCCCATGTCCACCAGAAAGGACACTGTCTTACCGCTACCTTGATTGTTACCCTGGACTCGGCGAGGGTGATCAGGGTCGCCGAGTCGGGGCCTCTTCAGTCTTTGGCAGCCAGACCCAAAACCACCATCGACAGGTCTAGGGATGGAAGGACTGGCTCTCCGGACTTTTGTCCCAAGGGCAATCACTTTTCCAGTGTCCCTCTTGACCACATGCCGGACAAGGCCTGGGTGGGTGGATGTGGCTGCGGGCACTGTTTGGCCCAGTGGCTTTTCTTACTGCACTTGAAGCAGGTGCCTGGTGGAGGGCGGCTGGCCGCCTTAGATGAGGTCAATGGCTTCTCAGGTCCCACCGGCTGCAGGGCTGCAGTCAAGGCTTGGGCTTGCAGGTGTGCTTTTTTGCAGATGCGGGCCTCTTTTTGGGCCTCTGCCTGTTCATCTTGGGAATTAAAGATTTTAAATGCCATGTTTATCAGGTCTCGGATAGGGATCTGAGGCCCCTCCTCTGCCTTTTTGAGTTTCTTTCTGATATCGAGAGATGACTGGGTAATAAAGTGGGTCGCAAGGACAGTAGCCCCCGGGGGGGAGGTAGAGTCTAGGCGAGTATATTGGATAAGAGCATCTGTAAGGCAGTTGAGGAAGGCTACGGGGTTTTCGTCTGCCCTTTGAGTGATTTCCCTGAGTTTGTCATAATTTGCAGCGCGATGAGCCGCAGCCTGGAGGCTAGCAAGGACACACTGTAACATGCAGTCCCGCTGTTTCCTGCCCTCCTGGCCGGCCAGGGTATTGGGTTGGTATTTCCATTCCGGCTCGTTGCGAGGGACGGCTTCAGCCCACACTGGCATAGTGTAGTCTGTAAGATGGACTTGGTCAGCATGTCCCTGAGCTGCCGTCCAGATGTGCTCTTTTTCATCAGTAGTAAGGGCAGAGGATAATATAACAGAAATGTCATGGCAGATCAGATCATATGCCTGAGTCAAGTAGCGGAACTCTTTGGCGTACGCTGTAGGTTCATTAGAAAACGAGCCTAGATGCTTCTCTGTCTGGGAAAGGTCAGAGAGGAAAAAGGGAACATGTACATGTATGACCCCCTCGGCGCCCGCCACCTCCTGTAACGGACAAAGGAGGGACTGGTCCGAAGGGTTCACGTGAGAACGAGTGTGATGCTGACAGGAGATGCCGGTGGCGAGTGGCTGGGTGGCACGGAAGGGTGAGGCGGTGTATCTGGGGCTGGTTGACCTGAGTATGGTGGAGTCCGAGTCGGGGGAGAGCTGAGGGCGTCAGGTGGGTTGGAGAAAGCAGAAGGGGCATCTGAAGAGACACCTGGCAGAGAATTAGAGGGAGAAGAGGAGGACGATGGCGGGGGACCCCACACAAGGAGGACTTGGGCGGGGTGGCAGGTCAGACAGAGGGAAGGACAGGAGCACAGACAGAAAAAGGCTCGGACATGTGGGATTTCTGACCATTTGCCATTCCTGTGACAAAAATTGTCAAGGTCTTGTAAGACATTGAAATCGAAAGTCCCATTTTCAGGCCATTGAGAGTCATTGTCCAATTTATACATCTTCAGGCAGTATTGCAGTAAAAAATGAGGCGCTTGGGCCGGATGTCTAAATCCAGGGCCTTTAAATTGGCCAGTAGACACCCTAGGGGCATCTTGCGAGGAATTTTAGAAGATTGGCTACCCATGTTGCCCCAACCCGAATGGGGGAAACAGACAGGAACATTTCCTGACTACGGAGGCCACAGAAGTCTGGGGGACATCTCCCCGAGACTGGTGCGCTGGAATGGAAAGGGAGAGAGAGGAAATCAGCAGTCCCCAAGTAACCTCAAGCCCCAGAACGGGAGAGCCTCTGACATGGGCCCACGGTTTAATGGACTGGAACAGGATCCAGTGAGGGGAACAGAGACTCCCGGTGGGGGATTCAGGTTGAGATAACACAGGGTAACTCGCCCAGGCCGAGAGAGAATCAGGGACCTGAGGTGTGGCCAGAGATTCTTGTCCGGAGGGTCTGCAGAAGGGGGTGCATCACCCTGAGACCACAGTCTCAGCAGTGCCACTCACCCTCCTGGGTTTTGTCACCAAATGTAAGGTTTTGGATGGGCAGCAGAGAAAGAAAGACGAGCAGAGTGGACTTGATAATTTTAAGGAATGAGCCATCAATGCCTATTTTGACAAGAGTTTTTATCATACAAATGATGGACATATTTGAAACTCGGACGTAGGGAGGGAGGTGGGGGCAAGGGCAACATATGTAACAGAAACATCTGTACCCCCATAAAATGCTGAAATAAATTTAAAAAATTAAAAAATAAAAATAAAAAAAAAATAAAAAATAAAAAAAAAAAAAATGTTCAACTGTTGCCTGCTAGGAGCCCAATTCAATTGCAGTTCATACTTGCATGAAAAGAATCTGTCTTAAAAAAGAAACTTTTTTCATTTTTACCCTCTGATATCTTCTGGAAAACTCTCAAGACTCCAGAGTAGTTAAATGTTGGTACCTTGGCTTATCTCTTTCCAGCCTCCTATGTATAGTGGAATTTCATACATAATTAATAGGCTTCTTATCAGTAGACCAACAAAACACTTTCTGTCTTCTCTGTTCTTACTTTTGGGACAGATTTTGTTTTATTTTGTTTCAAAACACCAAAGTAGTAAACCAGTAAATGTATTCAGATGGTAATTTAAACCTTTTATTGTCTCATAAAAAAAACATAGAGACAAAGAACAACTCTGAAATCGTGGATCACATGGATGATACAAAAAATGGAAGAAATCATACTAATTTTTTTTTTCAGTCCTGACTTCACTCAGTGTCCTGCTCTTGGGAGAGGAGACCCACAATGAGTGGAAGGCAAGGACAGGTACTAAGAACATAGACACTTAGGGTTGAAAACTATAAGTCTTTTAGTCCTATCATCCCATAAATATATTATCAGAATCAACTGAAAAGAGCTTTATTATTAAAAAAAACCAGATTTCTGGGTAATACTCTAAATTTGCTGAATCATAGACTATTAAATTGGAACTTTAGAATCTGAATTTTATTTTTGAGCTTTGATACAATGGACTCATATTTGGAAATCACTAGTCTAGTTATCCTGCTTACTTAATGTTTGAACTCCACCAGTTTTCCAGTATCCATTTGAATCGTCTTCGAAAAAGGGCACTCACTTCCAAGAAAGTAATAAGGTCTTGTGTTTATGAATGTTGGTTCTGAGCCAGATTGCCTGGTTCCCAGTCCTGGCTTTGCCACCATAGCTGCATTTATTTGTCTCTTGCTCTGCTTTTGTTTTGTTTTGTTTTGTTTTTTTCTGTGCACATATACTATCCAAATACCTTTTGCTTTTAGGTGAAACACAGAGAGGTGGAATCCAGGGCCTCTCCCTACTATAGAATCTGATGGAAGTTCAAGTGGTCCTATGGGGCGAAGTCATGTGCCCTAAGCCACAAATGTTTCTGCCTGAGACTGCCAACGAAAACAAATGTAGGGAGAGTTAGACATCTAGTAGGTATGCCAGTGAGAACAGTGGTGATGACTCCAGTAGAGAGTTCTACCCATAGATTCAGGAACCTGACTTTTGCTGTGTTTCTCAGCTGCCGCTCCATTTCCCAGCCTCATTCTCTAGTTTTCCCATGTGTTACGTGTGTTACTCCATGCCTTTTCCGCTTAAGTTGGCTAGAATTACGATGTAAGTATGCAATTCAAAAATAGTAAATAAAAGTTGTTATTCAAAAGGAAGCAAAAGGAGGGTCTCTGGTCTAATTCAGCTATAATTAAAAAGAATTAATTTTTAGCGACTATTCCATTAGCAACTGTCCTCCCATTGGGAATTTGTGTATGTGGGGAGTTTCAAGACACTTTGTTTAAAACTCCACTGGGAAATAAAAGACTTAGTTAAAATGGCTCTTTATCAATCCCCGTTTTCAAGAATCTTAATTCTGTAGGACAAGCATGATATTCCTCATCAAAGTTTCTTGATACTAAATTTATAGTCTCTCATATTTTGAAACACAGATTTGAGCCCATACTGCTTTAAGCTCTATAATGAAGACTAGGTTACAAGGCTGAAGCATCTCAGTAAAAATTACAGCCAGTCTACCTTGCTGGAGCAAGTCAGGGACAGTATAAACTATGAAACAGCACAGTAAAGCCTCAAAATACAGCACTTTGATAAGCCATACATGCACATAGAGGGCTTGATGATGGTGTAGGTAAAAGAAAACGGAGATGAAGGAAATATGCTCAAGCTCCCCAAATTTAACTCATCTGTATTCTAGGTAAATACTGCATATATGAGGAAGTTTTAATATTTACTATCACAGAGTAATTTATAAAAATACATTCATCAAGGTATGGATAAAGAGAGAGTATGTGTCCCCTACAGAAATGAATGGCATCACGAAACCATCTTTCATGCAATGTCTAATTTGTCCCTGGTAGTCAGTGTAAACATAGCCAAGTCTACTGCATTTTTGTAAACTCCCTGAGTTCAAAGTCATTGCTTAGGTTATAGGAAATATTTATTTTTTTACTGACAATATGACACAGAATAAGTTCTTTACTAAGTCGCTGCATGAACTCTTTAAAAAAGCTTCACTTTGACATCAGAACTGGGGTGCTAAGTCTCATTAAGATAGTCAAGAATTGTTCTGGCAGTTCAGGATAACAGTGAGATTTGAAGCATCATGAGGATGGACCCTGCTGTGCTAACAGCAAGCGGGACCAACTCAGCTCTCCCGAGAAAGCCTATAGTAAAATCGAAAGTATAAGAGAAAAAGCATTCTGGCCCTTTAGAACAGAAGTTCAAATAGGGTTGAAAGTCAAAGAAAGTCAAAGAAGAAAACTCATTATAAAAATCTATACCCCTTGGGTGATGCTTTTGTATACATTCATCAGCTGCATACAATATTTAATTAAATGTGTCCTCTCACCTCTAGCTATCTTTTTTATACAAAATTAAAAATGCCGGTAGAAAAGTAAAAACTGTGGAGTTAATTTAGGGCTCTTATATTCGGAACAATGTATTGTTTGAAGTTGAGTACTAGCAAGAAAGGCTGACCCAGAAAGTCCTTCTTGTCATATGGGGGAAATAGTAGGCAGTTCAGGCTGCAGAAATCTGTGGGACAAGTTAAGATGGTAAAGATCATGGTCTAGAATATGATAAAGGGATCCATCCTCAGGGTATGGAGGGAACATGAGGACAGATGCAGCTTCACATAATGATGAAAATAGTGTCAGTAAGCCTAACTCTTGCTACAGGTGACAAAATAGGGTAATTCTCCCAGAGACAATTTCCCTGCCTGTCCTGAACTAAGCAATGTTCTCTTGCTATGGTACCAATTTAGCAAACTGTAATTCCCATATAACTCATATTATTTTGTCACTTAAAAATTTTTCTCTCAACTCCCTTGAATGAAGGCAGGGATTACGTATACAGTACTCTGATCTTGTATTCCTAGTGCTTATCACAATTCCTTGCCCGTAATAGGCACTCAGATAATTACTGAAGAAAGAAGAGGCAGTAGGAAAAAAGGGAGGGAGGGAGGCATAAAGGGAGAGGAGGGGAGGGGAGAACGCCGAATGTATCTAGGTCTGGAGCCAGCTCAGAAAGTTCCAGAAATCAGTGGGTTTTCAAGAGGCAAAATGAGTAGATGCCTGCAGAGGTAGATAGGCAGCCAACAACCCAGTGATTTGGTTGCAGAGCATGGCCATTGATTAAGATTAAGGAAGAATCTTTTCAGGGTCTGTCAAGGATAAGGAGAGAGAAATTCAATCCTCAAAAAAGAGAGAGTGGGTGAGACAATGCCTGTGACTAAGATAGCAAACCAAGTATTTGAACAAGGATGTGGGGAAGAATGCAAAATAGGACAAAAGTAAAAGATGACTGTTTTTATTTCTACAATATTTTATTTTTTTCATATCCTTTAAATCAATTCACTTCCCTTTTGTCTACTAAGGCATTAGTTATACCCAATACAATTCACTAATTAAGAACTACTGCTCTTCAAGATACTCTCTTAAGAAAATGATAAAAAGAGTCAGTGCTCACAGAGGATATTTGAAAATCACTTACCTGATTAAAAAAAAAAAACTGTATTGAGAAAACATAAAGAACTTCAAAAATTCAGTAATAAAAAAGTGACCCCATTAAAAATGGTCAAAATGTGAATAGATATATCTTCAAAGAAGACATATGGATAGCAAGTAAGAACATGAAAAGATGTTCATCATCCATTTAGTTATTATGGAAATGCAAAATAAAACACAATGAAATACTATTACACAACTACTAGATTGAAATTAAGAAGACTGAACATACGAAGTATTGACTAGGATGTGGAACAACTAGAATTCTCACACATTCTTGGTGAAAATGTGATATTTCATAAAACTTGGAAAAATGATTTGATAATTTCTTAAAAGTCACCCACCGTATGACCTAGCCATTCCATTCTTAGGTAGCTACCTGTAAGAGAGAAAAGTGTACATAAATATTCATAGCAACTTTATTTGTAATAGGCAAACACTGGAAACAAATGTCCACTAACAGTTGAATGAGTAAACAAATTGTGATAAATTCATATAAAGAACTATATATGGAGTGATAAAAATGAGCTATTGATACACACAACTCAGATCTAAAATAATTATGCTGAGTGAAAAAAGCTCAACATAAAAAATACATACTGTACAATTTTATTTATATAAAACTCTAAAAAATGTAAAGCAGTCTGTAGTGATGGAAAGATCAGTATTCATTTGGGTATGATGAAGGAGAAAGGAAGAGTCAGAGGGATGGATTAAAAAGGGCAGGAAGAAATTTTGGGGCATGATGAATATGTTCATTGTCTTTCATGGAGATATATATGCACACACAGATGTATATCAAATATCACTTGGACACTCTATTATACCTCACTGAGATGTTTGAAAATAATAACAAGAAACAAATCAAAGGGAAAAACAGATGTGTTAGGTAATAAATCTATAATTTACTGCTGTTCTTTAGTGATAGAATAAGGGTTTGAACCATCGTCTATCTCATATTCAAAACCAGCACTTGTTCAATTTGCATGCTGCTTTGATTGTCAGGGCATGTAGTACCTCGGTGAATATTGGCAATCTTTTCTATTGCTACTGTAATTATCTTGCTATTATAATCTCTTATTGACTGAAATGGTGGGTCTATACTTACAAAATTTTTACAATACTTCTGATTAGTTTGTCTTGATATACCCACACAGAAATGTTGAAATATCTTTGATTATAATCTTAAGTATGATTATCTATAATGTATTCAAGGGAAATGTAATCTGATTCAATATGCTAATAAGCGTTAATATCTTCTAGGTTGTAAAATAAGTTCTAATTCACTTTGCTCTAATAGAGGTATAGCTTCATTTGTCTATAGTAATTAAGAGGAGTAGGTGTCTGAGTCCATTTTGTGCTGCTATAACAGAATACCACAGACTGAGTAATTTATAAAGAACAAAAATTTGTTCTCTCACAGTTCTGAAGACTGGAAGTCCAAGATTAAATCATCAGCATTTTATGAGAGTGTTCTTGCTGCATCCTTAGACAGTGGAAGGCAGAAAAGCCCAAAATGGTCAGACTGTGTTCTTACAAGGTGGAAGAGCAGAACAGAGAGGGAACCCACTCCTACAAGCCCTTTTTTCAGTGACATTAATTCATTTGTAAACACCTCCCATTAAAGCTCCACCTCCCAACACTGTTGGATTGGGGATTAAGTTTCCAACACATAAATTTTGGGGAACACATTCAAATCATAACAGTAAGTAAAAGATCTTAAACTAATAGCATTTAGACAGCAACTATTTGGAATTTTTAAAGAATAGCAGATGGATGTTAATTCTTTCTGATAAATAGAAAAGTTCTTGTTTACCAATGTAAATTGGGAAATGCGATCAGATAAAATTCCCAAAGCAAGGACACTTGTATCAATATAAAGCTGTAAAACAGAGCAGTTCAATATGTTTAGTCTCTACTTTACTCTCCTGTTACTCTGAAGAAGGCAGCAGCTTGATCGTGGAGAAAGGAAAGTTTATTTTTTGCTGACTTCAGCATGTTAACTTTCTGTTGACTCTTGGTTCCATCATATGTGCCTATACTAGTGAGAAAAATGCAAATGTCTTTAATCCCAATCCTCTAAGAAAAAGAATAAATTATTCTAAAGCAAACAAACAAAAAAGCTGTGGGATCAGATGATCAGATCAGATGTGTAACTATCAGGAATGAATTGGAGGGCACCATTTGGATCAATTAAATTTTTAGTGATGAAGAATACAGAATTAAAGATAACTGCCTAGATCTGAATCCTGATGTTAGCTCATATTAGCAGTGTAAGCTTTGAAAAGTTACTTAATCTTTCATGCCTTACTTTTCTCATTCATAAAATGATACTAATAATATTTTCTACCTTATAAATGTTTTGTGAAAATTATATGTTGTATTATTATATAATAATGGTGATCATATAGTGTTTATTATGTACTAAACAGCGTTGTGTGCACTTTACAAATATGAACTCACTTAATCCTGACACTGCATATAAAGCACTTATAATAGTGCATGACACAAATTACATGCTTCATAAATAGCATCTTATATTCTGATTTTGATTGCACAGGCTCATTTCAGAAAATTTAGAAGGTACATACAATTACAAAGAAGGACAAAAAAATCCATATTCCCATAAATTCAGAAGAAACTATTGTTCATATTTAGGCATATTTCTTCATCTTTTCCCTTTACTGTTAAAAGTATTCCAATTTTGGTGACATTTTATCATGCTTTTGATGTTTACTTTTCATTTATTTTTAATTTTGACTAATTTTTGATGGACTATATTTTTAAAGCAGTTTTAAGTTTACAGAAAAATTGAACAGAAACTAGAGACATTTCCCATACACCCATTTCCCTCACGTAGGCATAGCCTCCCCCACTATCAACATCCCACACCAAAGTGGTACATTTCTTACAATCTCTGAACTTAACATTGGCTTATCATTATCAGCCAAAGTCCATAGTTTACATTAAGGTTCACTCTTGGTGTTTTACATTCTATATGTTTTAAGAAATGCCATATGACATGTATCCACCATATAGTGTCCTACGGAGTGGTTTCACGGCTCTAAAATTCTGGGTATGATATAGACAATAAAAGTTTTTTTAAAACCATTTCACCATTCACCTGTGAAGGACATCTAGCTTGTTTCTAGTCTGGGACTGTGATGAATAAATCTATGAACATTTGTGTAACAAGTTTTGTATGAACAGAAGAGTACATTCCTCTGGATAAATGCCCAGAATCATAATCACTGGGGTGTATGGTAGTTATATGTTTAGTTTTTTAAGAAATCACCAAACTGTTTTTCAGTGTGGTGGTACCAGTTTTAAATTCCCATCAGGAATATATGAATAATCCAGTTTCTCTGAATCCTCACCAGCATTTGGTATTATCATTGTTTTTTAAAATTTTTAATCATTGTGATATGCATGTGGTGATACTATTGTTTTAGTTTAAACATTTTCCTAATCGCAAATGAAGTTGGATATTTTTTTGTCTGTGTGTGTATATGTGTGTGTTTTCCATCTTTCTATCTTCTGTGAAATGTTCCTTCAAGTTGTTTGCCCATTTTCTACTTGGTTTGTTTGCATTTTTACTGTCGAATTTTGAGTAGAGTGGTGTGTGTGTGTGTGTGTGTGTGTGTATACACATATGCACATTCAAGATTCTAGTTCTTTGTTAGGCATGTGGTTTAGAAATATTTTCTCACAGACTGTAGCTTGTATTTTAATTTTAAAAGGGTCTTTCATTATAGCAAATTTCATACAGCAAATCTTAATATTTTTGAGGTCAAATTTATCAATTTTGTTTATAGATTGAGATTTTGGTGTCAAATCTGAGAACACTTTGCATAACCTTAGTTTCTGATAGTTTTCTTCTGTTTTGTTTATTTTTTTCTAAAAGTTTTACAATATATGGTGTGTGACTTAGGGTGTGATTGAACTTTATCCCTATGCATGCTCAATCGCTCCACGATGATTTATTGAAAAAACAATCCTTCTTCCATTGAATTACTTAACATCCTTGCCAAAAATGCTGGGTATATATGTGTGAGTCTAATTTTGGATTTTGTATTCTGTTCCACTGACCTGTGGGTTTAACGTTCAATCAATACCACATTGTCTTGATTATTATAGGTATATAATAATTCTTGAAATCACATAGGCTGATTTTTCCACTTTATTCTTCTTTTTGAAAGTCATTTTTAGCTATTCCATTTCATCTGATTTTCATATACATTTAAAATAATATTATCTGTATTTACAACCATCTTTCTGGGATCTTGATAGGAATTGGACTACACCTGTATGTCAATTTGGGGTGATTTGACATTTTTACTGGGTTTAGTCTTTCAATCCGTAAACATGGTCTATCTCTCGAATTATTTAGACCTAATTTGATTTATCTCATTAGTATTTTGTAGTTTTCAGCATCCAACTCCTATAAATGTTCAGTTAGTTTTATACCCTTTTCTTTTTTGAGCAACTATATTTTTAATTTTTGTGTCCAAATGTTCATTGCCAGTATTTAGAAAGGCAATTGATTTTTACATGTTTATCTTGTATTATACATGGACATTGCAGAATTTACTTATTAGTTCTAGGGGGTTTTTGTATATTCCTTGGGATTTTATATATAAACTCTCTTGTCATCTGCAAATAGGGAGAGTTTATTTTGTCTTCTTTGAAATTAATGCTTTCTTTGCCCCTCTTATTGCCTTTTTGCACTGACTAAAACATTCAGCCCTTTGCGAAATAACAGTGGTTTGAGTGAACATTCGTGCCCTCACCAGGTATTACAGGGAAATCATTCATTCTTTTGCCATTTAGTGCAATATTAGCTATAGATGCTCATTATCAGGTTGAGGAAGTTCCTCTATTCCTAGTTTTCCAAAAGTTTTTTTTTTTTAATCAGGAATCAGCATTGAGTTTTGTCTAATGCTTTTTCTGCCTTGACTGATATGATCATATCATTTTTTTTCTTTAGCTTGCTAATATCCTATTAGCATGATGGATTACATTGATTGATATCAAGTATGTAACCAGCCTTACATCTCTGTAACAAACTCCACTGAGTAATAGCATGTATTTCCTTTATATATTGCTGAATTTTATTTGCTAAATTTTTATAATTTTTGCGTCTGTATTTGTGAGGGATATTGTTCTGTATTTTCGTATTATTTTCTTCTGTTGGACTATCTTTGTCTGTTTTTGGTTTCAGAGAAATAATACCTTGATAAAATAAAACACAAAGTATTATTCTTTTTTTCTCCTAGAAACTGGAAGAGACTGTGAAGAATTTATGTTATTTCTTTTATAAAAGTTTGTTAGAATTCTCCAATGTAACCATCTGGGTCTAGAGATTTCTTTTCTTTTTTTCAGATTTTTAAAAGTTATGAATATAATTTACCTAATAGTTATAGGGCCAACTAAATTATCTTCATTTTGTTTCAGTTTTGGTGGTTTGTGTTTTTCAAGGTTTGGTCAGTTTAATCTAAGTTGTCAAATTTATTTATTATCTGTTTTGATCCTTCTTATCGTTTAGATGTCTGCGGGGCCTGAAGTGATATCACCTATTTCAATCCTGATATTGGTAATTTGTGTCTTCTTTTCTCTTTATCAGTCTTATCAGATGTTTGTCAATAATTGTTTTCCTAATTTTGGAATATTTGATGATAATTATTTGGATGTGGAATTTCTAGGTCAAAGAGTAACAGCCTTGTTATGATTTTTCATAAGTTTGCCAAATTGCCTTTCATAAACATTGCATAGTTCTACATTCTCACAAATAAAATCTGACAGCCTGTTTAAGCTATATTGCTTTACTGAAAGTGAATGCGGTCTTTTTTAAAAAATAGCTAATCAGTTAGACAAACAGCAAATATATTATCCATATGGCATGTACTGGATTACAAGCAAGATTGTGAAAGTGTGAGAATATCATTGTGTGTGTATTCATATTATTTTATTTCTATTTCTCTTAGCTGTTCTTTACTTATTTTCATACTGTGATAATACTTCCTCATTTGGTTTAATTGATATATACAGGTTCTTTATCTGTTAAGTATCAGTCTTAACTAAACTTTTGGCAAATAGCACATCTTATCATTTGTTTTTTATTTTGACTCGAAACTTTTAAAGATACTTTCTTATGCACAGACATTTCATTATTGATGTTGTAAGACATACTGAATTTTTTCTTTGGTAGTTATTTTATTGCTTGTCTGCATGCAGAATTCTCCATGCAGAGAAAAGCTAAATAATTATTGATTTTTTCAAGTGTTTCATGATTTTATTTTTAAAATTGAATAATTTGAACCAATAACTCTCAAGTATTTTGTTATTAAGATCATTTTGTACTTTAAGAATTATCAAGAACTTCAGAGAGCCTTTGTTTACAAGTTACATCTTGCTATATATATAGTATTATAAATTAAAGGTTAGACATTTAAAAATATTTGTTCTTAAATTATTTCAAAAGTATTATTAAATAGCAGTTATAATTTACTACTTGTTAAAATAATTGATACATTTTTTAAAAAATGAGTACATTTTTAAAACAGATTATTGAGAAGAGTAGTATTGCTTTACATTTTTGCAAATCCCTTCAATATCTAACTTAACAGATCACAGCTGGATTTTACACTCTACTTCTGCATTCAAAGTAAGTGGAAAATATCTGATCTCACAAAGATATGTAGTTGGAACAGGGTGGAGTATTTTCATGGTCCTTTCTGAAAATGTTGGAGATTTTTCTTTCATGCTACAGAAAAACTCGGCAAGTCAGTTTCTTAAATGTCAATGCAATGTGGAACTTGAAACCATATCAATTAACTTTTCATATTCTGTTACATTAAAATCTGTTAGTCTTTCTTGTACTTTGAATGGATACTTTATTCATGCATGATTTTAGAACATAATGGATTACTTGCTTGGAAAATATTAGTCACTGAACTATGTAGATCTTACAAGTTTTGACATATTTAATTATACAATATCAAAAAAGGCACATTCAGTATTATTATCATTGATTTCATCAGAAAAATCTTTAGATATTTGGGTACTATCAAGTTCATGGTGGTGGATACAAGTTTTCCAAATCCTAATTTTTGCTTGAAAGCTAAAATATTATCACTGGTAAAACACACAGGAGTTGTTTTCCTTGATGTGACAGACTCACTTTATTCATTAGCCACAGTTTGTCTACTAGCTTTTCTTACATGTAAAAATGATGTTTCATGGAAAAAGCAGCTAGTTCCACTCCTAATTCAATCACAGGTATAATTTTTTTCAAAATGTACATTATACTTCCACACTGGGAAGAATGTTTTATGCTTTTTTTTCCATTTTGTCACACAGGATATCAAAAAGTCTTATTAAAAGGTCAAGATCAGATAAAATTAATAACTTTTATGGCTTTCATCAAGGACATTTTTAGGTGAAACTGGCTTTTTTTTTTTACCTGCTGTCACATGGCAGTGAAGAATACAGTGAATACTAGTACAGTTAGCACACCAGCAGTTTTGCCTACTATTGCTTTTATATACCATCAGTACAAATGTCAACTTGGTGAAAAAGTCTACAGATTACCTTTATCATTATAATTTTTAAAAAAATCTCACGATCCCTGAAAGAGTCTCAGAGAGCACCAGGGTTCAAGTAACCACAATTTGAGAACTGCTGCTTTAAACTATTTTCAATTTTTGTATTACTTTATAGGAAAACTGTATATTTCTTTTTGTTTTCTGAATATGTTATCAATTTTTCTAGCTTCCTCAAGTGATTTGTATAAATTACAAGTAATTTATTAAATATAGAAAGAGAAAAAGGGAGAGAGTCTTTTGCTTTGTTATTAATTGATTTGCTTACTATTTTTCTATCAGTATTGCATTTTTGATTACTTACCTTCTAATATGTTTTAAAATCTGGGGAGGCAAGAATCCAATTATAATTTTTCTTTTTAAAAATGTCAAAAGTGGTTTTGTGTGCTTAATCATTCAGGAGAAATTAAAAGTTTTTTCATGCCCACAAAACAAAAAAAATAATAATTCCAATTATACTTGAATGAAATTGATTTTTGTGTAAGAAAATATTTAACCCATACAATTTGCCAGAAGCAAAGATTTTTATTAATTTATTAAGTGCAAATACATTTAAAAATTAACTTGAAAATAATTTAAAAGTTTGTAATAGTTGGTTCTTTCCTGAGATGATTGTTTTCCTTTTATACAAATCTATCATTATGCCTTTTAATAAGTAGCTGTAGTTTTCAAAATACAATTCTTATATGTTTCATATTACCATTATTTGGATTTCTCTGTCTTATTGTTAGGATTATTAATATTATTTCTTTTAACTCTCTACTGCTTGTGAATAGTAAAGTCATTTTGGTTTTGTTTCTGTTTTTTAAATGTATATGTTATTTCACTCACGGTATTGAAAATATTATTATTTTTTCCCCTGTTGGTTTTATTGAATTTTATAAGAAGACAACTAAACCTACAAAGAATGATATTTCTGTTATTTGGAAAAGTTATTATAGAAAAAAGATAGTTCTGTCTGCTTCTTGTTTCATATTTTATGTTACTTTTTAAAACCTCTAACAGTTTTAAGTAAAATGGTTATTCTTTGTGATTTTACTAGGAGAGTTTCGGGGATTTCATTATTAACTATGAGATTGATAGTCTGAGGGAAAAATACCCACTTCATTCCACTGTGGAATTATCTCCAGTCTAAAAGTAGAGATTTATATTATGTAAATAAATAACAAAAGACAATAGAGTATGTTTCTTGATATAGTCTGGTTGAATCTTTATTACTTTGAATTTAAAAAAAAATCCTTGAAAAATTAATTAGGTCATTGTTAGATGGAACTCAAATTTTTCCCATGCAACTCAGTCTGAAGACAAAGGAGCTCCATTTACAGAGCTATGAAGGAAAAACCTGTGTGACTCCATGATTCTATACCTGGCTAAATGACTGTTTATGCGGTTAGCAATGCCCTTCTAAAATGCATCGGATATTTTCTAAATATCTTCTTTCTAAATTTGTCTTAACTTTTTAATTTTATGAAAAAAATCTATTTCAGTGTAACACAACTTCTTTGAAACGTCAAAGATTCTTTGAGCCACAGACTTTTGTCTTGTTTTTGGAATTTTCACCTTATGCATATCTGTTTGCCTTGTAGTACCTGATAGCAAACTAGAAGCTGAGTTTATTTCTTATATAGGAGTCTGCTAAAATCTTTCATCTGCCAGATTCGGATCAAAAGAGGACATTTAGTCAATTATTAATGTGAAGAACAAGGAGCTGCAGGAGTAGAACAGTATGAACAATTCTCAAAGAAGACTGATCCCTACTTGGCTTAGTGTGGCTGTTTGTACCAAAAGCAAAACTCAGCTGCTTTCCCATGCAGTTGGCAACGTCCCAGTGACATGGTACGCCAAACGAGGTGAAATCCAAGAGATACATGAAATACAGCAGCGCCAAAGTTTGCTTTCAACTTGAGTCTGCACCTCTTTCTATTTAGGTGATGTCATTGGAGACGTGCTACAGCCTTCTACCACATGCTTTTTAGACACCTTCCTACCTTGGGAGGGGAAATCACAGATCAGCCCCTAGTGGATTTCTTCAATGTTTCTATTGATACAACATTTAGTAATGTCTTTCTTTTTTTTTTTTTTTTGAGACAGTCTCGATCTTGTCCCCGGGCCTAGAGTACAGTATGTCATCATAGCTCACTGCAACCTCAAACTCCTGGGCTCAAGCAATCCTTCTGCCTCAGCTTCCCGAGTAGCTGGGCACCTACCTAATTTTTCTATTTTTTTAATTAAATATCACTTTTTTTATTTCAGAATATTATGGGGGTATAAACATTTTGATTACATATAATGCCTTTGCCTTGCCCAAACCAGGGCTACAAGCATGCCCTTCCCTCATACAGTGCACCACACATCCATTAGTTGTGAGCTTACCCACCCCCACCACACCCCTCCCACCTGACTGGCAACCAGTGAATTTTACTACTATGTGAGCACCTCAGTGTTGATGAGTTAGTACCAATTTGATGGTGAGTACATGTGGTGCTTGTTTTTCCATTCTTGTGATACCTCACTTCAAAGGATTGGCTCAAGCTCTATCCAGGATAATATAAGAGGTGCTAGATCACCATTGTTTTTGTGGCTGAGTAGTACTCCATGGTATACATATACTGCATTTTATTAATCCACTCATGTACTGATGCGCACTTGGGTTGTTTCCACATTTTTGAAATTGTGAATTGTGCTGCCATAAACATTCAACCACAGATGTCTTTAGTGCAGAATGCCTTTTTTTCCTTTGGGTAGATACCTAGTAGTGGGATTGCTGGATCAAATGGTATTTCTATTCTTTATTTTTTGAGATATCTCCAAATTGCTTTCCATAGGAGTTATGCTAATTTTCAGTCCCACCAGCAGTGTAAGAGTGTTCCAATCTCTCCACATTCACACCAGCATTTGTTGTTTTGGGACTTTATGATAAAGCCCATTCTCACTAGAGTTAGGTGACATCTTATACCCAACTCCATCTCAACGTACGCTTCTGGAGAACTCAACCTGATATACTTGTGTTGCCAGCAAAGTTGTCCATTCATTTTATCTTTGGCTACCCTAGTAGCTCTGTTTTTGTGAGATTTGGGGATATTAAAAAGCAATGCTCCTGCCACAACTGCCATCTTGCCTCCTAGACTACCTGCTGTTGAATCCTTCTCTTTCACTCATTTTGTGACCACAGACAAGTTACTTTGCTTTTCTAATACACATGGAAAAAAACAAAAGAGTGTCTACCACTGCAAATGCCTTGGAGTAAATTAAACAAGATCATGCATTTAAAGCACTTAGACCAATACTGGTAACTAATAAACAATCAAAATCAGTATTGTATCAGTAATAATAAGGTATCAGTAGTAGTGGTAGCATGACGTTTCTAAGTTTCTATTATTTAACAAGTTCCTTAGCTATGCTAGCTCATTACTTTTAGAGAATCCTGTAACACTTTACGTGGGGTTAATTACCTATGATCATGGATCTCATTGATAAGTGGGAAGAATTTAATTACCTATGATCATGGATCTCATTGATAAGTGGGAAGAATTTGAAATCATATTTTTTTGACTCCAAGTTTAAGATTTTCTGCAAAAGGCTAGATATCAAATATTTTAGGGTTTGTGGGCCAGAAAGTCTTTGTTGCGACTACTCTACTAGGATATTGGAGCAGAAAAGCAGTGAGAGACACTTCGTAAATGAATACGCATGACAGTGTTCCCATCAAGGAATGCTATTTTCCTTTAACACTCGTGTTTGATTTCCCAAGCATATTCTGTTACCTAGAAAATGTTTTTATTATTATATTGATAAGAAATAAAAGTCTATTCAAAATCTTTACTCAGAAACTCCTCACATGGGTCATTGTATAAGATTCATGCACTGAAGAACCTCTGATTTTCCTAAAAACAGCTCTTACTTCACTGCAGAGGATTTGGTATCAGGTATCTCCATATTAGAGTAAAATGTAGCGAAGAAGATGGAGCAAACCTTTCAATTTGTGGATAATCTTTGTATTTTACCTATTTTATGCTGTGAATGATGTCTAGAAGAAAAAAAAAGAGCTGGATGTTAAGTTAGAAGAGATAATTCAGTTCATAGCTAAACCACTTAGGTTCTTTTGAAAGTTGTTTAAAGTCTCTGAGTGTGGGTTTCCTCATTTGATAAGTGAGCAGGATAAAACCATTTTCAATGTGAAGTTCGAGCAGAAGTGGTCATGTATGTGAAACTACTTTCGGACTATAGAAAAAACATTGCAGAATAGAATCATGTGCTCCTGAAATTTTCTTCTCTCCTGGATCATCAGTTTTTCCTGCTATGCTGGTTAGAGAGAAAGAGAGAGAGAGAAGAAGAAGGAAGGAAGGAAGAAAGGAAGGAAGGAAGGAGGGAGGGAGAGAGGGAAGGAAGGAAGGAAGGAAGGAAGGAAGGAAGGAAGGAAGGAAGGAAGGAAGGAAGGAAGGAAGGAAGAAGGAGGGAAGGAAGGAAGGAAGGAAGGAGGGAAGAGAGCCCATAATACCCCTATATTAATCATGAACTAAGTCTCATCGCTGGGTCCAGCATGCTGGCCTATTTGCTGTTTGGAACACACTGAGCATGGTCCTCTTCTCAAAGTGATCGTTCTTAATATTCTATCTTCCTGAAAGATTTTTTTCTCTATATAATCTTCTGGCCTACTTTTTCACTTAATTTAGGTTTCTTCTCAAATATTACTTCTGACAAATAGAAGCCAATCTCCTCCTTTTCCTGGAAAGCAGAACATACACACAGTATATACCTTGTATATCACTAAAATGAGACTTTGTGGGCACACTAAGCAGGTTCTTACATTTGGGCCTCAATTTCCATTGGTTCTTCTTAATTGATTGTCCTTCCAACCTCCACATGTCAATATTCATCTTTTTAAAGTCTTGTATAAATGGAACTTCTTTAATGTCTTCTTTCCCTATCAAAATTGATCTTACCATATTTGGTGCTCCCATTAATCTTTCTCTTGTCTCTCATTTATCACAGTCTGGTGCTCATCACTAATTTGGATAGATCGCCTTCTCTAGGCTGTGATTTAATCATCTGTTAAACAAGGGGGTTGAGACTTGAAGTTGCAAGACTCTAGCTCTCTTCTAGCTGGAAATTGCTAAGAATTCTTGTATCCTGCACACTCTGCTAGGAAAAGTGGCTGTCATTACCATATATCTTGAGTTGTCACAACACACCGATTTTCATCTGATAATTGCTTTTTGGTTTCTGAGCTGTCAGGAAAAGAACAATTCCACATATGTATCTTCCTTTCATTGAAAAATAACAGTACTAATTGTGATACTATCTAATATATATGTAAATATGTATGCACATATATGTCACTTGATTTGCATGTATACACACATATGCACATAGATATAAATATAGACATAGATATATAGATAGAGATAAACATATGTACACAAATACATACCATGTATTTATCATATATATACCACTTGGCAATTAACATGTGTGTGTATCCTGTATACACATCATGTACACACACCGCATATAAAACTTGACAAGCCACAAAGCATTTTTACATTTCTTTTTTCATTCTACTCATCTCAACAACATACTCAATAGGTAAGTAGGTGAGCATTATATACCATCTTCCAGAAAAGCAAACTGAGATTCAAAAAGGTCAAGGCTTTGTAGTAATATGGCAGGGCTTTGTCTGGAATGTATGTCTTCTGCTTCCTCAGTTCAGAGTTCTTTCTATTCCACCAGAGGTTCTTCTGTATTTATAATATTCTTAGGGAATTAATGAGACATCCCCCTGCTGTGGTCTACTGTGCTGTATATTATAGGTGGGTTTTCCTCAGAATTGGGAACTTAAAACCCCATTTTTTGGAGCTCTGCTTATGTGTGACCAGCTGGAAGAAACTAAAGTCATTTGCTATCTCTGTGACCTCCATTTACTGATGAATATCTGAGCCAGCGGAAGTGTCCTTCAGTTTTCTCTGACAAATCAAGCATATCTGACACTAACTTATTCTTATCTGTCTGGCATTTCACAGACTTGTGTCTCGGGAATCCAAATTCTGTCATCCCTCAGGAGTCTCCCAGCAGGGCACTTTGTTTTCAAGTCAGCAGTGATGACTTTCCTAGACGTTTCCTAAAAGGAGAGGGAGTCGTACTGCTAAGTGGAGTATATAGAAGAGGAAGTTACAATTCCCTGGACAATCTATTATACTAGCATTGGCTTGTAACCCTTTTAAAGTGATCTCATAACCATTATCGCCATTCAATAAAAAAGGGAACTGAAGCCTCAGGGCTTAAATGCACAGTCATAAATGGTAGAGTTAGGACACTTTCCCATTATCTTCTTCAATCCAATTGAGAAAAGAACTATGAATTGCTTATTGCCTGCCCTTCCAATGATGAAGAGGAATTTTTCCCCTAACTTTGCTCTGCTTTGGGCTTAGAATTGAGTCTTCCCAAACAAAAACTTTGGCCACTCTATATGTAAACACAACTACAAATTGTGCCCAAATCAAGAAACTTCAAGATTAGCTAGTGTTTCTGCATAACCTTAACTGCCATTTTTGTACTTTCCTTATTTCTTTAAGCATTTTTTTTTATTTCAGCATAATATGGGGGTACAGATGTTTAGGTTACGTGTGTTGCTCTTTAAGCTTTTATTTGGGCAACCGCTAGGGATAAGTGTGTAGGCATCATCAATGTTTATTGTTAAATATAGATGAGAATAATGATTATAAAGGGGTTGGATGAGGGGAGCCTTTTGGTGATGGAATAGTTTTGTGCCCTGATTGTGGTGGTAATGGTTTCACCTGTGATGAAATTGCATAGAACTACACACACACACACACACACACACAAATGAGTGCATGTAAAACTGGTAAAATCTGAATAGGGTCAGTTGAGTATACCAATGTTAATTTTCTGATTTGATATTCTACTATGGCTAAACAAGGTGGTACCACTGGGGGAAATTGACTAAAGCGTACATAGGAACTGCCTTTACATTTTTTACAACTTTCTGTGAATCTATAATTATTCAAAATTTAAAGTTTTAAAACATAGATGCTGAATTATAGTTTACAATGTAAAAAAATGTAAACTGGATTGTTCTATAGGAATGAGCTTTTTGCAGCATAATTTTCTGAGAAGTAAATCATGAGGACCTCAGTGACATCTCCCTGTCATTAGAAGGATGGTGTTGATCTGCAGGGATGGAGTTTTCTGCTTGAAGCCTACCAGTATTTTTCTGGCTCTACTCAATAGTATAAAGCTTCAGAACCAAACTCGCTGGGTTCAAATACAGAATTGAATTTAAAAATCAATTTGGGAGAATTGTACCTTTACAA
This sequence comes from Avahi laniger, assembly GCA_963575035.1. NCBI lineage: Eukaryota > Metazoa > Chordata > Mammalia > Primates > Indriidae > Avahi > Avahi laniger. The sequence goes on from CAUYSK010093141.1 coordinate 22,039, forward strand.
TATTGAGACTTTCATTTTAAAAACACCATAAAACTCTCCAATTATTTAGGTCTCCTTTAAAGTCTAACTAAAAGTTTATAGTAGACCTGTGTAAATATTTTGCACATATTTCATTAGGCTTATTCCCAAGAACCTCATATTTTTATTATTAATATAAATCACATCTTTTTTGGAAAGTATATTTTTCTATCTGTTGCCCCACAAGGAAATGAAATTGCTATTTATCTGTATTTCACCATTTTTTATTGTTTTAGTTGTGTTTTTTTATAGAACGTGTAGTTAGATTTCTAAAAGTAACATAATTAGTTCGTTTTCATTTATTATAATACTGAAATTGTTACATTTGTTTTTTCATCTTACTTTCTGTTTTCTATTTCTCCCTCCCTGATTTAAGCCTTTGTCTTCTGACAGACTGCACTCCCTGCCTACACCCCTCCCACCTATGGTGTGTTCTCAACAGAGTAGCCAGAGAGATTGTGCTGCACACCAGATACTTCCAGTTTTCCCTCCAGCACATAGTAGGGCTGTTCTTCCCCATCCCAGAAGCATAAAAGGGCAAGTGGAATGTGAATGGAAGAGATGTGATCACTTCTGGAGGGATGGGAGCTCTAAGTGCTAGCACATGTTTGACCAGTCTTTCTTTTTAATGGCTGTCCTGGGAACCAAGTAGCATTTCTAATGGTGTCTACTCTGGCACTCTGGGTCCTGGAGTGAGGAGAGTGTGGAGCAGAGTCCCAAGCTGACTTGCAATGAATGCGCAACATGGAAAACAATTAAGTCCCCATGGTTTTAGGCTACCGAGACATTGTGATTATCTACTGCTATGATACTACATACACCTGACTGATATGGCTTGCATGATACAGTGATCTTTGAAAATGTAACTCAGGTTATGTCATACTTCAAAGGCTTTCTGTCCAATCGATTCAGCCCCGTATTCCCTTTGTAAACTTGTTTTCTATCTGCTGCTGATAGGCTGATCTTCTGAGCATATCAGGCACACTTCTTCCTCAGGAATGTTGCACTTACTCTTCCTTCTAGCTGGACTGCTTTACCCCCAGTTATTCACAAAATGAGGTCTTTCACTTGCTTCAAGTCTTGGCTCTAAGGCTGTATCTTCTCAGGAAGGCCTTTCCTGATAATCCTATTATTTTTAAATGCAACCCCAGCCCTACATTTCCTACTCTCCTTCTCTTTTTATTTTCTGATCACCATTTGATACGTTGCAAGTTTTGCTTTTGTTTATGTTTATTTATCTGTTTTTAATCTTTCTCCCCCAACTATTAATAAAATGAATGGATGCTCCTAAAAGAGTAGGACTTTTAATCTAATTTCTTCCATCTGAATTCCTATCCCCTATTATGGTGCCAGGCACATAGTAGTCACTCAGTAAACATTGGCTGAATAAATGAATGGCAGAGGTGGCAATGGAGATAAGAGAAGAAATGTCCATTGACTGGAAATGATAAATTGTGGCATGTTCATATAATGAAATCAAATACAGTAATGAAAATAAATTATAGCTATAAGTATTAATACGGATAAATACTGCAAATGTGCTGTAAAGGAAAATAAGTACATTGCAAAAATCCACACAGTTTGATTCCATTTACACAAGACAAAAAAACATTTAAAATAAACAATACATTGTTTAAACTCAAAACTGAGTAGAATGGTTACTTTTGATGGGGAAGAAAGTTAGACAAAATCTGGGAGGATTAGAAAGAAAATTTTAAAGGAAACGTTTTTGTGGATTTTTTTTCCTTAAATTGAGTGGCTGGGATATGGAGTATTTGTTGTTAGTTTTTTAAAATTTACTTGTATTTTTCATAAATATTCCTTCATATCTACTTCAACATGTAACAAAAATATATAAAAACATCTTTACAATGAAGCTTTTAGAGAATTCTATATTTATTTGCCATGATAACAAACAAAAAGCCTTTTGATTAACCGATTGTTTCATATCTCTTTAGGCAGCTTGAAACTGTGCCACTCAGCATTATAAACTGCAAGTAAAGGCCTTTTGAGAAAGGAAACAAATCAGAAAAGCAAAATGCCATCACTGATTAATTTATGAAAACGAAGTTTTCGACCTGCAAGAACCAGGGGCAAAACAAAACGATAACTCACCAGGGGACCGTGAGCCCTGAAGTGTGGCGCTTGGCCATGTGTAACTTTATCACTCGGGGTCTCCAATCTGAGTGTTATCAATCATGCCACTTGCCAGGGCACCAACTGAATATAAATTGGCCTTTCTGGGCATCCGTAGGCCTCATTCTGCCAAATGATTTGATAGTTCTTTTATTTTAAAACACTTAGGATGGATTATGGAATGAAAGCATATACTTTGGAGCTGGTTAGAAAATCAATTCAGGCCACACTTAAGGACGAAGAAAAATCCTTCTATTCTTTCTGGTGACATATCTTACTCAATAGAATAGCCCCATGGAAATGCAAATACTTACACAAGGTAAGTTTAGACAGCAATGTGATTGTTAACACATGTATCATGACTTAATATTTGTACACGCTGAACCTCCACATTTACTCCAATAATGCTGAGTTCCAAATGTTTTTGGAACTCCTATTTAGAAATACGTCCTCAAAGCCTCGAATACAATTTTACAGTTTAGGGGTGGATTTCTTTGATTTTTCGAAAATGCCAAAAGTTTTTCGATCCAAATTTTAGGGAATGAATTTTCAAGGGCAGGAAGTCCAGATTTGGCTCATACAAAAGAAAGAGCTTTGGGGAGAAATCAGTCTTGTCTCTCTGGATGGTTCTTAAAGCATCACAGACGCCAGTTTTCCATGACAAGTAGAAAATCTAGATTCAGGTCTCCTTGTGAATCCTGGCTCTGCCACTTACGAACTCCAGAACAACAGACGAGTTAGTGAACTCCTCTAAATCTGAATTCCCTTGAAATAAGGATAATCGTGACTACCTTAAACGTTGTTGTGATAATTAAAGCAAAATATGGCTTGTAACACATAATAGTAGTCAATAAATGGCAAATAACAGTAAAATAAGAATGTTAGCAGCAAATCTAATTCTGAGGTCTTAAATTTAGGCAATATTAAGCAGCAGTTAAGTGCAGGAACTTTGAAGTCAGGTTCACCTGAATTTAAATTATAGATTCTCTATTACCTAAATATATGATTTATATCATTTCACACAGTAATTTAACATCATAAAGACATCTCAACTGAAAAATGGGGTAATTATGGTGTTTGTTGATTTATTATATTAATAATAATCATATAGATGTTTAGTACTAAAATTGAATTGGTAGTAAATTCAAATGACATAGAAATTTTTAAAATTTAAGTCTTACTTCATTCATAAATTAGGTAAATGACTTGAAGCTGAATGACTTTGAAGGCCCAGGCATGGACATACAGGCTTTTCTTCAAAATTTTCCTAGATCACACAGAGTAGAAGTTAAAGAGTGTGATCTCTGGATTCAAACTGTTTGGGACTGAATCCCACCTCTGCCACATTTACATGAACTTGGGCAAGCTACTGAAACTCTTTGTTGGTCCCCTCAAGGACACATGTAGGTGTTGGGGACCTAAGGCTTACAAAATTTTGAAAGTATTCTTTAAGAAAATGAATAAAAATTTAAAAACATAAAATTAGGTCCCCAGTTCTGAAATTCAAGTATCATTAACTTAGGATAAATTTGCCTCTGAAATATTACAGGGTTACTGGGGAATCAATTAAATGTAAATTCTTTTTTTTAATTTTTGCTTTAAAAGAGGTGCTGATGTTTATTCTTTCCCCCCTCCCGATTTTGTTGCGGTATAAAATTGACAAGAAAAAACAGTGTATAGTTATGGTATACAAAGTGATATTTTGATATATATGTGTGTGCATGGATTTACACACACAATGTGAAAGGATTACCACAGTCAAGCGATTTAACATATCCATTACCTCACATAGTCATCCGTTGTGTATGTGTGTGTCTGAAAGAACATTTAAGATCTACTCTTTGAGCAAATTTCAAATATATGATACATTATTAACTATAGTTACTGTGCTGTACAATAAATTGCCAGAATTTATTCATCCTGACTAAAACTTTGTACCCTTTGACCAACACATTCCTATCCTCCCCTCCCTTCAGCCCGAGCCACCACCGTGATGCTCACTGCTTCTATGAGATAGACGTTTTAGATTCTACATAAACATGAGATCATACGCTACTTGTTTTTCTATGCCTGGCTTATTTCACTTAGTATAACGCCCTCCGGGTTCATCCATGTTGTTGCAAATGACAGGATTTATATAAAATGTTGTGAACAGTGCATGGCACAGTGATCACTATATAAGTATTCGCTATTATTTCTATCTCAGTTCCACAAACATCTATCAAAAGCCTTCATTCCACAAAAAATCTTTAAGTAGAAAAGAGAAAATAGGTGTATTTTTCCTTGCCTATCTTATATATTCCAGATTATCATGGAGTGCTAAAATGTATAGTTAAACCCTAGGCAGTGCTGATGATGGGTGGATGTTAAAGACATAAATAAACAAGTGCTCACAAGGATAAGAAAGGATTCGAGAACATCCCAGGGCAAGTACAATTGCTGAAGGTTCTCCCTTTTCCCCTGACTTGGGCTGTGCTCATGGAAAAATGCTGGTTAACCTTTTCACTTCCACACTGCCCCATCTCCGCTCATCCCCCATCTCACCACGGTTAATCGCCACACCTAAGGTGCAGGTTTGACCAGATAAGTTTGTCTCACAGTGTCCTCATTATCATTAATTTCATGTTCTCTTCTCCTTGGTGCATTTTATTTACTCGGAGGCAACAAGAAGTGATGTTTAAGGACCCCCTGTGGCATATTTAACAGAACTAAGAAAGAGAGTTAAATTATCTTCTGTCTGAAGTCTTGGTAAAACCCTTAGCATCTTATGCTTGGTCATTTTTATCTGACTAGAATAAAAGTGCCCTTGTCTGTTTATCTGTTTTGAGGCTAAGAGCAAGAACCATTCAATTTGCCTCTAACAACTTTCAGCTACAGAATCTCTAACTGAACAGACATACTCTTTATTTTTTTGAGGTTCGCCAGAATTACTAAACTTTCTAGTCTGCCAAGAACTGACATTCTGTACCTGGTATAACCCCAAAACATAGGATAGGCACTGGACCAATTTCCTGGGTGGTCGGTGTAAGCAGCCTTTCCACATAAGAAGCAGTCAGTCCTTATTCCTGAATAGCAGGATTGTCCTAGCTAAGTAAATGCAATTTGCTCACAAATGTGACATTTCTGGCATAGTCATGGTTGTAAATTTGGTTTATCCAATTAGATCTTGGTGAAAATGAAAACTGACTCTCAACAAACCTTTGCAAATAACTACATTGTAATGGAAGGTAAAGGGATTTAATAAAGGCCAACATAATTTTGCAAAGAGGGATAATCAAAATGTGCCTTTATTTTCTACAGAATCATCATTCTGAATTACTGTTTATGATTCATTAGCTTATAATATGCATTATAATTTCTAACAAAACATTTTTTCCCAAATTCTGAGGGATCAGTTGAAATAAATTTGAAAGAATTTCATTTTAGTTTACATAAATATATTTACCTATATTAAGCTTTAAAGATAGGATGAATGAAAAAGGGTTTTCCCAAATGCCCATCATATAATAGAATCTTACAATACCAACCATATGCAAAAATAATACAATTATATTTTTCATTAGTTTAATTCAATTCTTCAAAATGAATGCCTATTTGTAAAATTATACTAAAATACTAAATCGAATACTAAAATATGAAAGAAAAAAGAGTGAAGATAGAATAATCAGAATTAAAGTATTCTCAAAATAATTTTATTGCTTAGAAGTTTAGAAAATATAATGCTTAATTTTAGACTTTGTAAAATTAAATATAGATAAAATTTTAAGGATCACTGAGTGAAAAACAAAAATAGATGATAGAAAGAGGGAAAAAAAGAAATGAAGACAAGAAAAATCATATTATTCAAGAGACAGCAAGAGAGAGGAAGGAAAAATAATCATAGAAAAGGCAAGGCAAAAAGTAAGGTAAGAATGGAAACTATGAATTAGAGGTCAAGACATATGTGGGTTCAAATGAGAACTCTTAACACAAACCCAATCATAGTCTCAGAATTAAAAGAAAAAACAGAAAAAAATCCAGATTTATGTAGAATGATGATAAATATAATTGCTCTAACTTTTCTCAGTGCAGATTAAAAAATAGAACGTTTCATCATGTCAGAAAATTCTATTGGACAGCAACCTGTCTAGTCAGACATACTTGCATGATGTGCACCAACAGATTTACACGAGAATGTTTATGACAGAGCTATCAAACAAGCACCAGAAGCAAATAACGTCAAATATCCATTTATAGAAGGGAACATACATTGTGGCTGATTCAAACAATATAATAGTAAAAATATTGAAAATGAAAGATAATCAGCTACAACTATCAGCATGACAGACTCTCAAGATAATATTGAGTTAAAAAGTACACTGCAAATAACTTGTACCATATGATTATTTTTTATAAAACTAGAACACATACAAAACTAACCAGCACATTGTTACAAAATTCAGCATAGCTTCTATCCCTGGTAAGAAAAGGGTTATCGAAAAGGGAAATCAAATCAGAAAAGGATGTTCTTTTTTATTTTTTCTTTCAGAATTTTACAGGGGTACATACGTTTTGGTTACATAATTTGCTTTTCTATAGTTTGAGTCAATGTTGTAAGTGTGCCCCTCAGTCCGTTAGTGTGCACTGCACCCGTTAGGTATGAATTTACCCATCCCCCACCCCCTCCCACCTACTTCATTTCCCTTGAATTTTGCCTCCATATGTGCACATAAGTGTTGTTGATTGATTAGTTCCAATTTAGTATTGAGTGCATGTGGTGTTTGTTTTTCCATTCTTGTGACACTTCACTAAGAAGAATGGCCTCCAGTTCCATCCAGGTTGTTACAAAAGATATTAGATCACTTTTTTTTTATGGCTGAGTAGTGCTCCATGGTATAGATAAACCACAATTTATTAATCCACTGATGTATTGATGGGCACTTGAGATGATTCCACATCTTTGCAATTGTGAATTTTACATTGAATAAACATTCAAATACAAGTGTCTTTTTAATAAAATGCTTTTTTTTTCCCCATCGGGTAAATACCTAGTAGTGGGATTGCTAGATCAAATGGTAGGTCTACTTTTAGTTCTTTGAGGTATCTCCATCTCCTTTCCATAGAAGTTGTAATAGTTTGCAGTCCAACCAACAGTGTATAAGTGTTCCTTTCTTTCCACATCCATGCCAGGATTTGTTGTTTTGGGATTTTTTGATAAAGGCTATTCTCACAGGAATTAGGTGATATCTCATTGTGGTTTTGATTTGTATTTCCTTGATTAGAGACTTAGCATTTTTTCATATGTTTGTTGGCTGTTAGTCTGTCTTCTTTTGAAAAGTTTCTGTTGATGTCCTTTGCCCACTTTTTAAAGGGGCAGTTTGATTTTTTTCTTGCTGATTTGCTTGAGTTCTTTGTAGATTCTGGTTATCAGGCCTTTATCAGATGTATAGCATGCAAACATTTTCCCCCATTCCATAGGTTGTCTGTTTGCTCTATTGATTGTGTCCTTGGCTGTGCCAAAGATTTTTACTTTGATCAGGTCCCATTTATTTATTTGTGCTGTTACTGTGATTGCTTTTGGGGTCTTCTTCATAAATTCTTTGCCTAGGCCAATATTTATAGGAGTTTTTCCAATATTTTCTTCTAGAATTCTTATAGTTTCATGCTTTAGGTTTAAGACCGTTATCCATTGTGAATTAATTTTTGTGAGAGGTGAGAGGTGTGGATCAAAAAAACATGTTTGTAGTATAAATGGTTACTTTCTTTTTCTTATCTGCACTGTGTGTATGAGGTGTTTATTATTCTCTGTACTATATATGTACATTGTGAATAGTTTTGTATATATAATATTTTATTATAAAATAATGGTGCATAGTTTTTCCTTGTTTTTTTAGTGGTTATGTCTTGAGTACATCTTCTTAAGCTTTGATGTGAGTTGTTTTCAGATAGATGTTATAAATAAAATATTTCACAGTAATCTTAATATTTCTAAGACTTTTTTATCAGAACAAGAGTTGAATCATATAAAATTATTTTTAATAATCAATTGAGATGTTTATTTTTGACCTATTTACATTATCTAGACTGCAAAATAATGAATTATATTTGCAATTCTGTGGTTAATCCTGCTTTTTTGGTAAATTATTCTCTTGATGCACTGTTGGATTTGATTAACTAGCATTTTATTTTGAATATTCTTAAGTCTCTTGGATCCACAGTTTTCTTTTATGTGCCATTTTTACAATGTTTTGAAATCATTTATACTTCCTCCATGAAGTGAATTGAGTGGCGTTATATTTCCCATATTTTCTGGCAAAATAGATTAATATAGCATGGAAATTGGCTATCACTTACAACTTTGAAAGACTCCACTATAAAAATATCTGACCCCAAAAGCCTTTTAGAAATAATTCTTTGATAACCTTCAAAATATTTTGCATGAGTATTCAAATATTGTTTTTCAGCTTGACCTTATTTTATTAGTTTATATTAGTAGATTAATAGAGAAAAAACTTCATTTGGTAGGGATTTTTACTTTTATAGTACACAGAGTATATAATTTCCCCTCCTTTTTGTATTCTTTATCTTCCCCCAGCAATTTCTCTTTTTATTTGTGTAATCTTAATTTTTTTCTTTTTTAGATTTGCCATAAATGTAAGTATTTTAATGATTTTTTTCTGACAAAGCTAGATCACAAACATATTTAACATTTCAGCTATTTTAGTGGTTTGTTTTCTAATGCAGGTATTTCTGCTTTTGTCTTTCTCACAGGATATTGGCAAACTAGACCAAGCTCATGTGGATAACGGGCTTAAGCAGATTTGTGTCAAACTGGTATTTGTCAGAGAATGAAATTGAAGCAGGAAACCAAGATAGCAAGTAGAATTTTGCAAACGTAAACCAGCACCTGGAAAGAGATGCCAATTCTAGAGGTGGAGGCAGAATCTGGGGAAACTAATGGCATAAGGCTAAAGAAACAAGTGGCAAAATGGATGTCCTGAAGTCTTGCCTGCAGGACCAAATTCTAATGTGGTGCTATGTGGAGAAATTTGGAGTACAGGGGCTTCTACCCTATTTCCTGTTCAGGATTTTGAAGGTGGAGGAGTTTTTCAGAAATTTGGAAGCAACCACTGCAGAGTAAAACACAAACTGATCGAACACAGAGAGAAACTGCTTTAATACTCTCCGTTTGCTCTCCACTGCCATGTGGCATAAACTTTAATGTGTGGGTTCTTAAACTTTAACGTGCATACAAATTGCCTTGGTCGTCTGTTAAAATGCAGATACTGATTCAGTTGTTCTGGGGTAGAGCTTCAATTCATATGTTTCAAACGAGTTCCTACATGATGCAAATGGATCCAGAACCACACTTTTTGAGTAGAAAGGGCATTGTCTTTGTTTATGCTGCTATAAAAATATCTGAGAGTGGATAATTTATAAATAATTGAAATTATTTCTAATACCTGTAGAGCCTGGGAAGGCCAAGATCAAGGCGTTAGCGGGTTCAGTGCCTAATGAAAGCCTGGTCTTCATTTCCAGAACATCATCTTGAGTGGTGCTGCATCCTCATGTGGCAAAGGAGGTGAAAGGACAAAAAAGCTAGTTCCTTCCAGGCCTTTCATAAGGCACTAATCTCATCCATGAAGATGGAGCCTTCATGGCCTAATCACCTCCTAAAGGTCCATTTCTTAATACTGGGGATTATGTTTGAACATGAAATTTGGAGGGGATACAAACATTTAAACCGTAGGAGGCATAGATGAGATTGCAACATTCTTATATGCCCCATGATGAAAGTCAAAGATGGCTGAGGGTCTGAGTGAGAGAGCCACAGTGAGAACAGAATGACCCAAGGGTAAGGGCTTCCAGTTGTGCCTTCAGGTTAGGGACCAAATGGGAGTCACTGCCAAACTTCAGACGTGTAATTTTCCAGGGAATGCTGAGGAGAGGTGGGTCATCAAGGAGAGATGATGGAACAACCAAGTAGTGAGCACTTTCAGTAGAATTTCTAGGGACATATGTCAAGATGTTGAAAGAGAGTAAGGGTAAGAGTAAGAGGAAAAGCCCATTTAAGAAGATGAATTTTTTTCACTGACAGGGTATTTATGAAAAAGAAGCCACCTGTGAAAGAAGAAGATAATTGGTAGTTTTAAAGTTGAAGTCTATTCACTGCTACTAAGCAATGCGTGCATGTGTGTGTGCAGGTCCGGAGAGCTGATGATGAGGAAGATTAGATCAGCCGTAGAAAACAAAGATGTCAGGGCTGATGTAATGTAGCCTTTAGGCATCATAGGCATAGTGCCTCGGACCCAGAATACGTGAGTCTCACAAAAATGTTTTAATCTCTTTTAAAATCATAAGAAAAATTAACTTTCAAATTAAAGATTACATTTGTCTTTATTTCAATGAAATCATAAAATATAATTTTTAATATGTGTTTATGGAGGAAGGAGGCCACAAAGGCAAAAATTTCCTAGGGTTCAAAAAAGTCATAACATGGCCATGGAAGAAGCTACACTTTTTTTTTTTTTTTTCACAGAAATAGGTTGTAGTGTAACAAAAAATGGGGGGAGAGGATAAATGACTCACGTCATTCTAGCAATTTTTCCAAGGTAGTATTTTTATTATCCTATTTTATAAATCATGTCTTGCACAGGGTCATTCATCTAGTACATGGTGAAGCTAAGATTTGGTTCCGATTCCCTCCACCTAAGCCCAAGGACATAAGCGTAGAGGGCGTACTTCTGTTCCTGATCTAAAGAGGCTTTTGTCGGGCCCGCCTGGGGTAAAGTAACTGACACTAATTACGTGCATCACTCTGGACATCCACAGACAGCTGCCCGCTGCACCTGACCCTTGTCCAATGTTCCTAAGGAGAACTTAATTAAGGGGCTTCCATGGTTATTCCAGCTGAATCTTTAGCCTCAGTCTCTGCTACCAACTCACTCTAACGTCTGCATTCTGCCTTTTAATACTTTGGGTTCTGCTGCGAGAGTGATGTCCACAATAACCCATTTATCTCTGAATTATTAGGGAATGTTCATTTGCTTAATTCATTATTATTTATTCTACTGTAGCAGAGAGTTTCTTTCAAACTTTCTGAGGAAAACAAAATGAAAATTTCAGTCCTTCAACCAATTTGTTGAAGGAAACCGAAGCTCAGAACGAGAATGTTGTTAAAATTAACTAAACTCACGTGCTCCAAGCTCTGTCATTACCCACCCAGCCTTCCCCACTAACGCAATCACACCACCAGCTTCTAAGGTTCTGGGGCAACACGATTTAAGAGAGAAAGCTTAAGAAAGATTTAATTGACTCCTTTGCTTCTTTGATAGAAGTCAGCTAATGTGACAGACGAAACCTGTATTGAAGTTTTCCTAAGGATTATGGTAAGTATTAAAACTACAGTAAATTTAAGTATCAAATATCTACAGCTGCATTATCAGCCAACCCAAAACTTAAAAGCTAAAACTACAGCCAATTATTTGGCTTTCATTTCCGCTATGCAGGTCTGGTGTGGCTGAGGACTGCATCTGGTCTTGGTCATGCATCTGCGGTCAGCTTGTGGGATGGCTGGGAGCTGGCTGGTCCCAAATGTCCTCACTCACACATCAGTTGACTTGCTCTTGGCTGGGATGATCAGTGTAACTGGATCACATGCCACATGTTTCTCATCATCTGGCCAGCTAGCCCACACTTGTTTACATGGTGACTTGAAGATCAAAGAGCAGCAAAAGAGGAAAACCGTGAGTATAAAAATTTCAAACCTCTGTTTGCCTCCTGTTTGCTATTGTTTCACTGGCTTAACCAAGTCACATGGCCAAACCAGAGCTAGTCTATTTGCCGATGCTGTCAGATCTGGTTATTAGCAAGCAGTAACAAATTACATGTTGCTATTATAATACAACAAAGTAGCACGTTTTCCAAGCAACCCTCCCATTCTTGCTCTTATCAACGTAACACAGTAACCATCCGGTAGGGACAACATTGTCTAAGGGGCTTGCATTCTTGCACTTTCATATACTCAATGATTCTTCCCCCTTGCCTCCATATATATAAAACCAGAAAAATCTGAAATTCTAGAATATAAGAGAAAATATCTGTTCTTTGCACTTTTCCACTCACCTCTTTTTCAGAACCTTTCATTGAGTTTTATGTTTGCATGCATATTTGTTTAACAGAAATTTTAAATCAATGATGCTGAGTGAATATGTATGAGTGACCAGGGAGTAAACCAACTCTGCATAGAAAAGGTTTATTGGTAAAAACTCAGTAATACAGGTAGTAGCAGATAAAAAGTTTATCCTGCTATTCATTGCATTTTAGGGCAACATATACCCATATAGTGAGTCTGGAATAAGGTCCAACCCTTTATTTGGCATGAGCAAGAGCTTTAGCCCAAAGCTTTCGATTTTGGGAGGGGTCCCACCCCTGCTAGACCATTTCAGTACTGTATCAGGACTGACTGCCTTAGACCAGTGGTTTTCAAACATTTTGGTGTCTGGACTACTTGAAATACATATAAATTATCAAAAACTATAAAATGTGTTTTTACGAGTTATACATACTGATATTTACTATACCAGAAATAATTAAAACTGATACATTTTAAAAATATTAATTTAAAAATAATAAATACGTTGCATGTTGACATCACATATTTTGAACAAAAATATGTTTTCACACGCAAAAAGATAGCAAAAAGAAAAATTAGTGGTATTGTTTTACATTTGTGCAAATATCTTTAATGTCTGAATTATTAGAAGATATCTGGATTTTCATATCTGCTTCTGCATCCAATCTGTTGTAATATCACATGCCATACAGTCTCTGGAAAATTCCACTGTACACTTGTGAGGGTGAGAATCAAAAAGACAAATAACACCTGAGTATTAATATGGAAATAATGTTGATGGTGCAGACACCCTGAGAGGGGTTTTTGAAACCCAGGAGTTCAGGACCACACTTTGCACAATTTAGGATTATGGCAGGTTTCCAAGGAACTCTGAAGGAGCCCAACTTCCACTTGGGCAGGAGGACTTCTGGAAATAGTCTTGGACAATTCTAAATAGAAGAAAGGATAGACACTGTGAAGATGTATGGCTTTCAATGTCACCCATCCCTAAAGAATATGGGTAGAGATCGAGGTGGGAGGTTGTGGAAGATGTGAAGGTTTTAAAAAGGAATTTATTTAAAATTATATATAAAAATAATCTCCATATAATTATTAATATTAACTTTCAAAGGAAGTGACTTGCCCAGGATCCCACAGTCATTTAATGGCATAGCTAAAATGAGAACTTAGATTTCCTGATTGAGTAACCAAGTGCTCATTCATTTATTTCATTTTTCTTTTCTGTGAAGGCAATCAAATCACAACAGAGTCAGGAGTTTTGCTGGGTCCAACCTTAATTGTTACATAAAATGGGGATAACTACCCAAGTCTGCTGCTGCAGCATGTAACAAAGGCAGACGGGTCGGAGATAGAACGGCATAGTTTATCAGACCTTCAGCAAGCCTCTCCACTTCCCTGAGCCCTGGTTTTTTTATATGTAAGATGCAGATACTAATAGTAAATGCTTAGGATTGTCGTGAGAAAAAATACTGAGCACAAGGGTCACACACTGAGTGTACTTGAAAAACTTAGTTTCTTCCTGTCTCCCCGAATTTCATACTATCTTATTTGAATGTTCTGAATTCTATAGCCAAACTCTTTAGTGCAATTTTGTTTCTAGAATAAATTCTTGTCTGCAAAAGAGTAGAGGTAACAACCACCAGGAAGGCAAAAACCTCTGAACTACATAAGTTCAAAATATAGGCTTTTAGCAGGGTTGAAAGGAATTCAGAGAGAAGTATCTCTGTTCCTGAGCCAAAGGAGGGAATTTTAGTTTGCTTGTAAAACAAGAATTTCTAATGGATGACTAAAGGAAGGAAGGGCAAATGTCCACCTTATGTGGCAGACAAAATGTTATGAATTCCCTACAAAAGAGGCTTCTTATATCTCTATGAGGTCAGAGGATTCCCTTCTGCTTACTTCCTATTTGGACCTATGCTTATAGATCAAGCATAGTTTACACATTTTACTTATAATCATTTTACATTACAGATCATTAGAATAGCTGAAAAGTTGACTGGAAAAAAAGTAGAAGCAGGTAATAGGGAAGAAAAAGGAATTAATGTTTTAGAAATTCCACCTTCTGCTAGGCACTTAAAAAAAAAAAAGCTACCCAACAAATTTCATTAAGAATTCCGAAAGGTAGGTTTCATTTTTGTCATTTTTACAGATGTGAAAGTGAAACTCAGAGATGTTAAGTAATTTGCCCAAGGTCCCAAAGACAGTCTATCTCGATCAAATTTTTGTTTATTGTATCTTACCTCTTTGCTTCTGGACGTGATATGTACTTGCAAATCAATGAAAGATAGTAATGAGAAGGAGAAATGTGACTTATCTATTAGTCTTAGAGTATAAAAATAGAAGTACTCAAGTTTCAACTTATTGAGAAAGAGATTTCTGCTCACTGTAGGGAAGAACTACCCTAAAGAAACCCTAGACAACTCTTAGTCTACTTTATGTCTCTATAGTTTTGCCTATCCGGATATTTCATAAAATATGTGGTCCTTTGTGACTGGCTTATTTCACTTAACATAGTATTTTTATGGTTTATCCATGTTGTAGCATATATCAGTACCTCATTTCCTTTTTGTTGCTGAATAGTATTCCAAATAATAAATTTTATTTATTTATTCATCAATTGACAGACATTTGAGTGGTTTCCTCTTTTTGGCTGTAATGAGTAATGCTGCTATAACACTTGTGCCCAAGTTTTTGTGTAGATACGGACTTTTACCTGTCTTGGGTGTATTTCTAAGAATGAATTTTCTTGGTCATATGGTAACGCTGGGTTTAACCACTTGAGAAACTCCCAGAATGTTTTTCAGAGAAGCTGCTTCATTTTACATTCCTTCAGTAGTGTATAAGAGTTACAATTTCTCCATATCCTCACCAAAACTTATCATCTGTCTTTTTGGTTATTACCATCTGAATATGTGTGAAGTGGCATCTCATTGTGGTTTGAATTTGTATTTCCTTTATGCTAATTATATTGAACATATTTTTATGTCCGTGTTGGCCACTTGCATATCTTCTTTGGAGAAATGTTTATTCAAATCATTTGCTCATTTTTAGTTGAGTTGTCTTTTGATTATTAAATTTTAATAGTTCTTTATATATTATAGATCCAAGTCCCTTGTGAAATATGTGATTTGAAATAAACAATTTCATCCATTGTGTGAATTGTCTTTTTCCTTTATTAATGATGTCTTTTGAGGCACAGAAGATTTAATTTTAATAACTTCATGTTTATCTAATTCTTTTGTTGCTTGTGCTTTTGATCTTGTCTAAGAAATCATTGCCTACTCCAGAGTCACAAAGATTTAAGTCTATGTTTTTTTCCTAAGAGTTTTATAATTTTAGATATTAAACATAGGTGTTTGATCCATTTTGAGTTAATTTTTTTTTTTTTTTTTTTTTTTTGAGACAGAGTCTCACTCTCTTGCCTGGGGCGAGTGCCGTGGCGTCAGCCTAGCTCACAGCAACCTCAAACTCCTGGGCTCAGGCAATCCTACTGTCTCAGCCTCCCAAGTAGCTG